>SNQJ01S0070788.1:0-13696 GCA_010110895.2 Picea sitchensis
TAATTTTTTAGTTGGCATATATGGATGGAACGCACAAGGGTATTTTTGAAAATGGGAGTCATTCCATCACTTTAGTGGTTTATAAGATTTTGGGGATTTTAAATACGCATTCAACAACTCAAATTGTGTAAACTACTCCTATCGTGTAGGGTACACCAGTGAGATGGTTTGATGGAGCTGCTTCATCAAGTGGATTACATAGTGGAGCAGGGGGATAATAAAAACCAGCGATAACACTTTGTATAAGTGGACTTTCAATACTGGACCTGGTTCTAACAATAGGGCAGAGTTACTTGGAGTTTGGGTAATTATGTTGCTAGCTACAAGACTTCATATCTCATAACTGCATTATCTCTTTAGATTGCTAGAAGATAAAAGTAAGAGATTTGAGCACCTACAAAGATTTCAACAAGGAGACAGATGATTTATCAAAGAAAACCCTCAAGGAACAAAATGGAAAAATCTACTTCACTCACTGGTAAGAAGGATATAAAGGTCCTACTAGATACTTAAAAATATTTTAGTACATCTTCCAAGTTTTGAGTAGATTTGTATTTTGAGGCAATGATAATGCCATAATGTAGCTATGACAATTTTTATGTTTAGTGGGAAGGGACTTTTTGGGCATATCCCTTTTTGTATATCATGAGATAATAGCATGTGTGCAATCATATCTGGGTGGAGGGCTTGGGCTTCATTTCAAATCTTACAACTTTTTTAAAGTCTTGTTTTGGAGAAGTAGCATTATATGTATACAATTATATTTATAATATAATGAGAAATTTTCAATTAGATAAAAAAAAAAAAAAAAATTAAATAAAGTTAAAATTTCAAAGTTTTTAAAATAAAGCTCGAAAAAGTTCAAATTTTGTGGGTTCATGGAACTGGAGCTTTGTCCAAAAAGAAATCAACTTTAATTGCAATATGTTATTGCCTTGCAACAGTCTTATTGCTGGTTGCATATTGTTTGTCAATGATTACCATCCACTATGTATTGCCTTGCAACGGTCTTATTGCTGGTTGCATATTGTTTGTTAGTGATTACCATTGATTATGGGGCAGAGTCGTTAAGACTATTGTTAGTGTAACATGAGTATTATGAATATATAAGACGTCTAGAATGAATAGTCTAAATTTGAATTTTGAAATCTCATCTCATATGCCATGTGCCTTGTGCAGAGTGATCGCCATCTTGCACGTTCTTTGAAATGGCATGGAATCTTGCGAAATCAGGTGGTTGTTATGGTCACGAAATGCATGACAGCTGAAGGTCGGCAAAATGTATGACAGCTCAAGATTTTGTTGGATCTATGGCCAGGAATGCGGAATACTTTGCATACCCAGAGTTTGCAAAAATAATTGTGGCAATGAGTTTGAGTTGTGAAGTTTGAAGTTCTGGAATTTCAAATTTATCTGTTAAGCGAAAATTTATTTGGTGTTAAGTGAAAATTTGGTGATGGTTATTTTGTTTTTATGTCTGTAATTTTATGTTTTTAGCAGATTCATGGGTGTTAATTTTTTTTTTTTATTATATAGACTTTACTTTTGTAACTTCAAAGGAAGAAATACTATCTGTTTTGGTGGGGAAATAGAAGCATAGCTAAAGCATTTCTACCAAATTGGTTGCAAATTGCAAGCCAACACTAGTGGCTGAGCCTAAATTTTACATCTAACTTTTGAGTAAATCTGTGAAGTGTAAGCAAACTAGGAGGAAGGCAACATCAAATTTCATTTACTATTTTATTTACTCTTAGAACTAACCTCTATCAAGTCTGTAGTTTTGGTAGGTTTCAGAGAACTTACCAGAAATTATGACGGATACTTTACCCAGTGAAACTTAGATTTGACGGGTTTAGATTTTACATACAAGTAAATATTGACGTGCAGATTTGGTATCTAACTGTCAAATTATTTTACCAAATGGTTTTATTTGTAGTAAAACAATACTAGTCCGAGAACTGTTCTCGGCCTACTATCCAACATTGACAGGTAGATTATAGGCCAAATTGAATGCTACCGCAAATGGATTATAAATGACATTAATAACAAATTGAGAAAATTCAGAAGCGGTTGATTACAAACAAATTCAAAATAAAAAATGCAGTTCCTTATCCTATCATGTTAAGTGAAACATGGGCTGCCCCTATTGAAGCAATTGCTATGGTGCGAGTCATAAGGTATTTGAAAAAAAATGAGCAAATGGAAGAGGGTAGATGACCTAAGGTTGTGTTTAGTGACAGATTGTGCAAAAGAAAGAAGACTTGGATGCTGCAAAATAACAAATGGTTTAGTAAATGGGGAATTTGCTTGAGCATGTGTCCTACAAAGAGTAAAGAAATAAAAAATTTTGTTATGGATAAGTTCCACAAACATACTTGGGAGAAAGCGCTAGGGAGAAAGAAAAAGTACTACATTGAAGAGTTTAACCCCACTCATAACCATTAGCAAAAAGCGTACATAGGGACCAATATTTCTTGGAGATCTAAAATTCTTATTGCTCAATTAAGGACTAATTCTCATCAACTCAGTTGTGAAATAGGGCTTTGGAAAAGGCCAAAAGAAATGTGGGAGGAAAGAGTATGTATTTTGTGCTATTCCCGAAAAGTGGAAACAGAAAAACATTTCATTTTAGAATGTGAGGCCCTCAAAGACAGCAGGAAAAATTATGTAGGTATTCTGGCAGCTAGTTCTTGGGATAATCTATTCAGCGAAGAGTTTGTCAAAAAGCTGGGAGCGGTTATTGTAAAACTTCACAGGAAAATGGCCAAATACAAAAGCCAGATGAAAAAACAATCTGTCCCATAAACTATTTTTAACCTCGTAGAAATTAAAAATACTTTCTTTCTTTCTTAACCTATAATCCACCTTCTGGATTAACCTATAATCCACCTTCTGCATTCAAATGCTGCCGATATTGACCACTGAAGTTCAACGGCAGATAGAGAGGACAGTCCCATTGAAGGAGTCGGCGAACAGCTACGAAAGAACATGGCCGAGGTCGCGTCGCTGCCGGAGCCGAGGTCGCGTCGGGACTCAGGGATGGAGCCGGGAAACGGCGAATACGGAGAAGGGAAACGACGTGGTGATTGACATGGCCGTGGAGCGGAGGTCGCGTCGCTGCCGGAGCCGAGGTCGCGTCGGGACTCGGGAATGGAGCAGGGAAACGGCGAATACGGAGAAGGGAAACGACGTGGTGACTGACATGGCCGTGGAGCGCCGTCACTTCTTAAATAATGGAATGGAGCCGGCAAAAGAGAAATGCATGACAGCTAGAGTGGTATTGAGTGGTATTGGTAGTTTGAACTACCGGGTTGTGGCCTGCAACAGTTTTTGGGCAAAAGCCTTCTCTGTAAATTTATAGAAAGCAGCCCATGCCTGATTTTCCTCCATTCTTGTTTTTCATAGCTAACGTTGTATCCAGCAAAAATGGTTAATATAACAGTGAAGAATTGTCAAATAGTGCTGCCTGCTGCACCTACTCCACAGGGGAATCTTTGGCTGTCAAATGTAGATCTGGTAGTGGGGAGAACGCATGCTACTAGCGTGTATATCTACAGGCCCGGTGGCACTGGTAGATCTGATTTTTTTTCAATGGCCATTCTCAAGGATGCGCTTAGCAAAGTTCTGGTGCCCTTCTATCCGATTGCAGGAAGACTCGAAAAGGACACACATGGGCGTCTCCAAATTAACTGTAACGGTGAGGGAGCTCAGCTTATTGAGGCTGTAACAGATTCTACCATTAACGATTTTGGAGATTTTGCACCCTCTCCGGAGCTCACTCAGCTTCTTCCCCACCTTAATTCTGCTTCAGAAGACATTCATTACTATCCTCTGCTCCTTGTTCAGGTATATTAACATTTCTTTCTTCTCATGGTTGTTTTTATCCAATTTATTTGATATATTTATGAGTGAAAAATAAGAGGTACAGATGACAACACAGATTTATTTTAATTCCCGAATTTATCAGGTTTTGATTTGTAATTTTTTTATTTCATTTTTTTAAGATAGTTGACGGGTTTTATCGTTAAAACAGTATAAAAGATAAAAGGATTTTACTAATGTTTAAAATAAAATTATTATTAAAAGTATATAGTTAATTTTAAAAATATAATTGTTTCAAGATTGTATATTGTATTAAACAAATTAAATTATTATTGCTTTTTAATTTGTAATCAGGTTGATCGATACCACTAGTAGAAAAAATAGCTTATATAAAATTTAGATATATAGCTTTAAGAAAAAAATTCAGTGATAAGAAAATTAAGAAAATTTAGATATATATTTTCAATATGAATTGGTGATCATTTAATATTAATAATATTTTTTTAGGTTTTTCAGTGATAAGAAATTTTCTAGCTAATAGTTTTATATTTTGTTTTATGTTAATTATTAAATTGAATTATTACCTATAAATGCATGTTAAATATATTTAATGGTTTTATGAAAGTATTTTGATTATTTATTCATAAATTTTATTTTAATTATGTTTTATTTTATGTTAATTATTCAAATTGAATTAATACTTACAATTGTATGTTAAATATGTTTAATAGTTTTCTTACACTATTTTGATTATTTATTTATAAATTATATTATTTTATTTTATTTTATATTAATTATTCAAATTAAATTGATACTAGTCATATTTAATGGTTTTATAAATTATTTTAATTATTTTTTCATAAAATTATAAATAAATTTAATTTTTTTTATTTAAATTATATTTTGATATTATATTAATCATATTTAATACATAATATGATTAGAATTTACTTTCTTTCATGGTATTTTTTATTATTATATTTAAATTATAATTTAATATTAAATTAGTTATATCTAATGGACAATATTGTTAGAGTTCACTTTCTTTATCTGTAATTTAAAGAAGGACTCATAACAACTTTAATCATATTTATTCATGATAATGTAGAATCACATAGTGTAAAAATCCACTACTAACTATATTTCCCTATAAATGTTTTTAGTATTGTATTATGATAATGTATCTTTTCACTTTTATTCATTGATTATAACATAATTAGAAAATTTAAATCCATAAGTATATTAAGTTTAAGTTTTTAATAAATTAATTAATCTTCATCTATAGTAGTAACAAAAATAAAGGTTAATTAAAATTTGTTGAATGATTGTTTTGCTTGTCAAGTGGAGAATCATCTTATTCAGGGTTGTTCTTATTGGAAGTTCTCTTTAAGGGCTCCCCCATCTTTAAGTTCCTCAATTGGTTCAACCTAAGTTTCTAAGTAGGTCACCTCTAAGGCCCTTTTGGGAGGGCCTACCCCTCTATCGAAGCTTGGATCTAGCAACAGGGCGGGGGAAGTAGTGGTTTATTAGACTTTTAAAGGTGTTGGAAGCCTGATACAACAATCAACTCCCAACAGCTCTGGACTTCCTTTAGTTCCTCTAGTAAATTCTTTGATCTCGACAGTTTCTCTAGTAAATCCTTTGATCTCAACCATATAGGTAGCTTCTATTAGTGGTAGTGCTCCTATTCAGAATATGGAGGTGGATGAGGAATGGAAAGTTAAATTTAACATGCATAAAGAGGCTTCATCTCCTACAACTTTTCATAAGCCTAATAGCATTGTGAGCCCATCCCCGTGGATAAATTCTTTTAAGGAAGTAATGACCCACTCTGTTAAATTGGGGCACCTTCCTTGGATATGTTTAATAAGTTCAACACTTTGGCCAATCCCATGTTCTTTGAATAAAGCTTTATTTTTTCATGGAATGTTTGAAGGATGACAATGCCAAGTAGGAAGCATGTCCTTTGAGGAATTCTTCAAAAAGTTAAGCCCAAAAATAGATTTTTGCAAAATCATTCATATTTGAGCTTCACAATTGCATGAGTTACTTTTGGAATGACCTCTTTTGGGCCACAAATCATGAACATGGAAGAGGCGGGGTGGTGTTATCCATTTTTCTATATTGGTAAAGTTTTGTTACAACTTCAAGGAGTGACTTGAGGAATCATTGTGTGTGGATTAGTATGTTATTTTAGGAGAGATTATTGGGTTGTTGTTTTGTGTAAGCACCAAACCTTATCCCTGCATGTATTCATATCTAGGCGTGGATGGAGACCTCTATTTCATATGTTAAGTGGATAATTGGTGGATATTTTAACATGTTTGAATGGGATCGTGATAGAGGAGGAAGGGTTAGTTCTATGATTAGTGGTTCATAGAAGCAAGATTAGTCTAAGTGTAAAGCCTCTCTTCAGTTGTTTGATCCTAATTGGGGGAAGAAATGGGTTGACTACATTTGATAATTTACTTGGTCCAACTTTAGATAGGGCTTTGCCTGAGTTTAGGTTAGGCTGGATTAGATCTAGATGGCCCACTAGATGATATCTTATTTTTTGAGAATATGTGTCTGGTTGAGGTGTTGATTGCAGCTACAAGTTTGGATCACCTACCCATTATGAATTCTATTTCACTAGGGCATGTGGTGGACTCCAAAACTTCATCTATGTTTAAGCTTAATGTTTCCCATTTGGATTCTGTAGATTTCTATACTATGGTGCATGGTGTTTGGAATCTTGTTCCTCATCCTAGGGGGGACAAAGTATGAATTTTATGGTGGAGGTGGCCATTCATCGTACTATGAAGTTTATTAGGGAATGGGGTCGCATGATTATGTGGAAGTGTAGGAGAGAGCTTTGAAAGACCCGACAGTGAATAAAGGAGGTGTGTATTATCCTGGAGGAGGACCTACATAACATCACCCTCTAAGAGGATGCAACTCAGTTTGATATGGTTGTTTGCAAGGAGGAGTATATTTCTAGAGGGGCTTGAGTTAGAGATTGACTATAATGGATTCAAGAGGGAGATAAGGGATCTAATTTCTTCTTCGACTTCTTGAATAGGAAGGTGGTGGATGATAGGGTTCATGGTCTACAAAGAGAGGATGTAACTCTTGAGGAGGACCCAACAAATATCCAAGATATGTTTAGTGATCACTTTCAAAATATTTCTCCAATTACCATTATCAAAGTCAATTGTGACTACTAAGGATGCTTTTGACAAAGTGGTTCCTCTTGGAAAGAGATTTAATGAAAGATGAATTTTTTGTTGCCCTCTTTTCAATGCAAAATGGGAAGGCCCGAAGTATTGATGGTTTTCCTGGTGAGTTTTACAAGGAGATGTGGGACATGGTGGGAGAAGAATTTTGCAATCTTGCACATGAGGTCTTTTCCATAGGAAGTCTTTTAGAAACACATAATCAAGAATTGATCAAGATTATTCCAAAGAATACAACTAGATATTCTATTGATGGGTGGTGGCCAATAAATTTATTGAGGATTGTTTATAAACTTATGGCTAAGGATTTATTTAGGAGAGTGTGAGAAGTGGCCCAAAAAATTGTCTATTGAGAGAAGACAAGACTTGTATAACAACAATTTATTTTAGAAACAATCTTTTCATATTAGGAGGCCATGGAGTGAGCAAGGGAGTCTGGTTAGTAGTCACTTTTCTAAGAAAATTGATTTTGATAAAAACATATGATTGTATCGATTGGACATTTATCACTGATATGTTAATTTTCCTTGGGTTTGGCTAATATTGCATTGGTATGATTAACACATTGTTTACATGTGCCTCTGCTTTTATTTAAGTGAATAATGTGTTGTCCCCCTGTATCCATCTCCAAAGGTCAATCAGAAAAGGGTGTTCTTTGACCCCTTATCTCTATGTTTTGATCAACTCGTCTTCAGGGTCAACTCATAGGTATTTCTCTCCATGGGGGAGAGGAGATGATTAACAATCATTTTTCCAATGAATTTATTTTGTAGATCTTTGTTGATCAAAATCTAGTCTTAACAGCTAGGGACTCTTTTGCAATGTTTTTTGAGGCTTCAGGAGCAATTGTTAGTGATCACAAGACGAACTACTGCCTAGTTGTTCTTGATGATTGGCCCACGTGATTTCCAGTTGCTTATCTAGCCAGGGGTTGTTGTGTAGTATCTTTGTATACCATTTGGGGTAGACCTTTCACTAATTGCTATGTGGCATTGGTGCTTAGAAAGATTGCAACATAAGTTACTTTTTTGGAAGTGCAAGGATCTTTTCTTTGTTGCTAAGCTAATGATGGTGAGAAGGATTCTTCAAGCCTCCCACATATGCTATGTGTCTTTTCGGCTTCCAAGCAGGGCATAGTTTCACCGATTGGAACAGATTTTGCACTCATACTTATGGGCCAAGTATGGTGGGGCTCATGGTATTCCCATGGTCCCTTGGGTGGTATATATCATTCCTAAGGATGAGGGGGGCCTTGGTCTAATTGATGTGGCGACCCAAGGCAACATTTTGGTTGCTAAATGGGTGAAAAGGTGTTTGGAGGGATCATCTCCTTGGTAGATTTTGATGTGACATATATTTATTTGAGCCCAACATGTTGAAAAAGTAAGGGGACAATTCGGTTTATGTGATATCATTTATGCTCATAATTTCCATATTTCAAGGTCCTTCATCTTCAAGAATATTTGGAAAACTTGAAGGAGGTTGGTAGGTTTGGTTTGTTGGCAGTGGTCAGGCAGCAGATCGGATTGGGATCTAGCAAGGAGACCATTTTGAAATTGGAAGTAGGGGGTACTTGTATAGTTTACCTCTCATTTTTAGGCAAGGAGGATTAGCAAAAATAACATTTTCTTGTAGAGAGATCTTTGGGATTCCAATTCTCATTCTTAGAAGACTTGGCATTCATTGGCTAGGGAGTTTGCATTGTCTTCTGTGGATCAACCTACCTTGATGGAGATTATTGGGATCATACACGAGGAGGAACTTGTTAAGATGAATATTGATATGGCTGGTCCTTTTTAGCGAGATTGGGAGTGTAGTTTTGGATATCCCTTGACCTAGTATGATTTGTGTAATCTCTACTCCATTTTGTACCAACGACATGAATTAGGCCATCTTCTCAATGCCAAGTGGATTTCATGTAGAGAGCCATTGAATTTGACAGTTGTGTGGTGTCTAGTTGATTCAAATTTCTTATAAGCTTTGAGTTTTTTCTTGGTTGGTGATCTACCAAGGTCTCCCCTTGAAAGGCGAGTTGGCCAAAAGTGGTTTTTCTAATGAACTTGCCCCTCTTGCTTGAATTCAAAATCAATGAAGCACATCTTGTGGAAATACTCCTTTGCGAGATCTTATTGGGCTCAAGAACAATCTCAGTTGGAAACCATCCTTCAAGGGCATTCACATTAGTAGGCAATTTTGTTTGGTGATTCCAAATAAGTGATCTGAGATTCCTTGGCTGGTATTTGGTGTTTTTGAGAGTTTCTTCTTTGTATATCCTTTAGAAACTCAATTGCAAGTTATTTTTTTTTATGAAGTTAGTTTTGAGTCATCTTTTTGTCAATTATGATAAGATAACTTACCAAGTTTGTTTTTTTATAATGAGGTTAGTTTTGAGTCATCTTTTTGTCAATTATGATGAGATAAGATATCTATGCAACTCCTAACAAAAGAGACATTATTAATTTCAAAGTTGTTTTAGTTTCCATGTGGAAGAAGTTGTATATACCATTTTTTTTTTTCATTTTTCATATGTTTATTATTGTAAATATATGTAAAGTATGTTAAAAAATTAATTAATTAATCATAAAGATTTTGAAATTTTATATTAAATATTATGTAATTTAATTTTTTTCAATTTTATATTAAATATTATATAGGAAATACCCATTAACCATTAGACCCACTTAAACTATATATAGTTGAAAATTTTTAAAATATTAAAGAAATTTAAATTTAAATTATAAATAATTATCATTTTTTTTTATTAAAATTATAATTTTAAAACATATATTCATGGTATTTTTTATATTAATTTTTTATAATTAAAATTATATAAAATTGTTTAATTTTAAGTCGGTTCATTTTTAAATTTTAGTTTTTTTATAATTGTATATTATGCAAAAGTATTTGGTTGAACAGTAGAGTCTTTATTAAAGTTACAATTTTAATCATCAACTGACATTTTTATACTAAATCTCTACCAATAACAATTCAGTCTTTATTGAAGTTACAGTTTTAATCATCAACTGACATTTTTATACTAAATCTTTACAAATAAGAATTGTATAGGATTTTGGTTGAACAGTCCAATCTTTATTGAAGTTGCAATTTTAATCAACTATTGACATTTTTTATAATAAATCTCTATAAATAACATTGGATAGGACTGTTTGATTTTTTGTCATGTACTGATGTTATCCCCAATTTATTCATATGCAGGTAACATTTTTCAAATGTGGAGGAGTATCAGTAGGTGTGAGAATACATCACATTGTGGGAGATGGATATGCATGTTTAGATTTGATCAATAGTTGGGCTGCTGTAGCTCGTGGAAATAATCTTACTCAACCACCCTGTCTTGACAGACGTATTTTGCATGCCAATAACATTCCAAATCCAAAGTTCCATCATATAGAATATGAACAACCTTCGCCATTGAATGTCGTTAAAAGTCAACGCCGTGAGTAGTCATTTCGAATGTCGTGAACGTCCCTTCGCGCCTATTTTCAAATTTGAAATGAGTTGAAAGGACGAGCTATACATTATTCCCTCCACGCCCCATTTTTGAATTTGAAATGAGCTGGGATTTTTCCTTTTTCCCCTGGGACGAGTTGTCTGAATCAAACCCGCTGTGGGACGAGCTGTGGGATTCCATGCTCTCATAACGCCAAACGGAGCTCAACTATCTCCCGCAGCATCTCTACAATCCACAAGAGGCGGGCATTTTGTTTGTGAAGCTGCTGGAATCAATGAAGGAATGTCTTATAAAACTGTGATTGAAGGGGACTTCAAGCAGTTTCAAGATGACCGGGGGATGCAATGCATGACTCGGATGCAGGAGATGTTTGAGGGATACTACACCTATCTCTGCAACACCGGTTCCATGGGTGTACAATTTTTGGCGAAGGAGACGGAGATGCTGGAGAAGGCCAACGACGTTGGGCTTCCCAACTTCTTATGTCGTCCAGTATTTTTGAGCCTGTTGCAGATGCTGGTGGACTCGATCACTGAGAGGAGATTGGATGACCCCTTTCTCATGCCAGACTGTTCTATTTCCTCCAACTCAGACAGAGCTTTTATATATAGCTTCAGTCTGATGCTATACATATTTTTATATCCGCTCCTATTGTATTCGCTCTATTATCCATATCGACTTTTATATAAATAAGAGAATTTATTCACTGCAGCCGAACTATAATCTTCGTCTAGTCTTTGCACCACCTCTGTGTTCCGTGTTTGAATCTCCAAGCCGTCCTTCAATCATGTCTCAGAAGATCAAAAAATGCGCCCGAGAGTCGGAAGCTCTGTCGGTCTCCACTGACGTCCAGGAGGCGAAACGCTTCCACGGCGAAGAAACGGACCGGTTTTGTCATCTGTTGTTATTAGACAAAATGCTATCACAAAAAGAGGGGAATGCGCTCCCAGTGAGGAGGTCGTAAATGGAGTCATGAAAAGCCTAGAGGAACAGATTGGCACGACTTCTTTAAATTTTTATCCCTCCTCAAACTCTGGGTATAATTCGACATCCTCCCATATTTCTAGTTGCCAAGAAGGGAAACCCTTGCTTCGGGCTCGGGGGTTGAGCTGTTTTATATGCTCGAGGCTTCAGACGATGAGCTCGGCATTCCCTGAGCCCCGATCTGGACTTTTATGACGAAATCTGGCAATCTACCAAAGAAACGTCCACGGTTTGTTAGAAATTCCGGATCTGAAATCGCTAAGTGAAATATGGTACTTTGAGGATGACTTTGAAAGTTATCAACAGTCTGCGTGGTCTGAAGATGCCTATGAAGGAAGTGAGTTGCAGGATTATATGATCAGAGATTTTGTCCGCCAAGACATGTATTTTGATGGTGAATTTTCTGCGGCAGGGACTTTGGAAACTGCGCTCTGCTTGTAATCAACACAAGGGCTCATTAAGGATGTATAAGACTTCAACTTGGAGAAAATTTCATTATTTGAATAGGTTGGAAAACTGTGCCAGGGAATTTCCAGAATTGTTGCGGACTTGTATCATATATTGAATGCAGAAGAGATTTTAACACCATCTTTTCCTTGATTCAAAAGTAACCCAGTATACTCTGCCAAACTTCCACCATTTCAACGCCCATAGAAAGCGGCAATGGACCGCGCCCGAAGCTTTCCAAATCGTGCTACTTTAGAATGGAACATCACTACTTTATAGACATATTTATACTAGTCAATACTGACATCGAAAATGGCAATTCTTGTGCACATTTGTCTCTTTTGTTGGATATTGAAGCCATTAAATCATAAGCTAGGTAATTACATTCCACTTCCAACATTGAGTAGACCATGAGAGTTGGTTTTGATGGACTTTTTCAAAGGATTATTAATAACCATGACCATCTCATGGTATTTATAGATTTCCTTAGAAGAATAATGATCATGATACCTTGCAATCATATTATTTTGATGCCACAAGCAACTTAGTTTTTCTTCAATAATGTTGCAATGCATTTTCATTTACCATCAACGATTATGTTTGACTATAGCAAGAGATTCCTAAGATACTTCTAGCAAGCATTAAGGGAATTGATGGATACCAAGTTGAATAAATTTCACCATAGTAAAAATTGGCATTTGAAGGCATAAGATATTAACTTTAACCATCAACATTTGAAGGCATAAGATATTAACTTTAACCATCTAGATCCAAAGGCATAAGATATTAATATCTCTTATGTGTAATGCTATTATAATCATGCAATAGATAGTGTGACATTCACTTCACCTTTTGATGCATGCCTTGGATTCTCATTGAAGGATTCATTAGCCATTTAATGACCCTTTCCAAAAGCAACAATGATGAAAGGAGACTCAAGAATATAATATGATTAAGTTGAAGAATCTATGAGGAAGAGTCGAAACAAGAATAGGGCCATACATGATTAACACCACACATATCACCAATTTTTCACGAGATATATAGTTAATGTTTACCTTTGGAAAGAGCACTTCAAGGAGAAGGAAATAGAGTTTAGATTGAATATCTTAGTCTATTTATTAATTCATTGAGTGTTCAACATAGATTGCCTAAATATCTACAAGCCATTGATGTTACAGGGTGAAAAAGATTCTACCATGTCAATTAATCTTGTAGACACCATTGAAGTTAACACACAGCTAGAGAAAGACACAATTTTGCAATGCAAGGAGAAAACATGAAAACATTGAACCTTGAAAATTTATCAAATTGGGAAAGGGAAATTTATGAGGCCAACAATCGATAGATATAAGAATAAATCAAGAAAAATTACCCCAAACTATAAAGACAATTATTAGGACTATTAGCTCTCATGGAAGGAGGTTTGATCCTAGAGGAGTTCAGGGTTAAAGTAAGTCTATATCACTTGAGCCACGCCGAATAAATCTTCTATGAGGTTACATGTGTACTTGGGTCATGATTGTTAAAGGAGAATGTTTATATTTGGTGAAGGAGGATCGTGTATAAAAGTGTCATTTGCTCCATTTAAATTCAAAATCACGCCTATGTGTTGGGTGCTATGGTTTTTCATAGTATTTTTGCCAAACTCTATTTTATAAACATGCATGTTGTGGATTCTACTTTGCCACAAAGTTTATTTTTTTATTTTTTATTCGATTAACAAAACCTATACAACTTAGGTGGAAATTATTTC
>SNQJ01S0070788.1:13746-25219 GCA_010110895.2 Picea sitchensis
GTGTCATTTGCTCCATTTAAATTCAAAATCACGCCTATGTGTTGGGTGCTATGGTTTTTCATAGTATTTTTGCCAAACTCTATTTTATAAACATGCATGTTGTGGATTCTACTTTGCCACAAAGTTTATTTTTTTATTTTTTATTCGATTAACAAAACCTATACAACTTAGGTGGCAATTATTTCTCATATCATATTATCACAAATATTACGTGTTAGAAAAAAATCACAACAATCCACTAAGTGTGGGTCAAAGATTTATGGTAACTATACATTTCTAGTCATTTTATTTTATTTTAATATGTGTAACTTGATTTCTTTCGCACTATGAATTATAAGAAAATTTTACTTTCGTAAATGCAAAATCTATTTTGCTTTCATGAAAGTTAAAAATTCACATATCCATATAAAACAAGTGTTTCATGGCAGCTTAGTCCCTGCCAAAGTAAGTTTCAAAATTAATAACAATAATGATTTAAAGTAGAACTCACTTAGCTTTATGGCTTGGGCCTAGACCTAGCTACTGGCAAAGTAGGTTTGATAATTAATAACAATGATGATTTAAAAAAGCATTAACTCTTTGAATATGGGTCTTCAACCCTGTCATCAACTATCAAAACAATCATTGAACCATCTAAACAATATTGTCAAGCCACTTTACCTTCCTACARAAACTCGTTAACTAGGTTTGACCAAACAATCGAACCATGGTGTGGGAGTTGCAAGTTCTTGACATGCCTTGCCTAGGTTGAGTGAAACATAAATGCGGTGGGAACTGCAACATCAATCGATGTAGCTGTGTGAAATGCCACCTCGTTGAAACAACAATAAATATGAACTGGACTACCTTCCTTGGCTTACTTGCTATATATTTGATTCAGACAGCTCGTCGCAGGGGAAAAAGGAAAAATCCCAGCTCATTTCAAATTCAAAAATGGGGCGTGGAGGGAATAATGTATAGCTTGTCCTTTCAACTCATTTCAAATTTGAAAATAGGCGCGGAGGGACGTTCACGACATTCGAAATGACTACTCACGGCGTTGACTGTTAACGACATTTTATGTTACACCGTCAGCCACGGGAGGATCGGTCGAAAGTCGGAAAAGGTTGGATGTGAGGTTGGATGGATGCATGGATGTGCGAGGGTATCATTAGGGAGTACAGTGTTGCACGACCATCCAGTCTGCAGAGTCTTAAAGACTCTGCAGCAGGCTGGATATTGTTTGCCGAACGCAGGTATGGCAGTCGCCTGGAATTTCAGAGCACGTGGCGTTCTGGAAGACGTGGAGGCATTATTTTGTGTTGTTAGAGGAGAGCCCATTGCAGCTTTAATCAACCATATATTTAAAATAAGGTTAAAGATCATGTACTGGATATTTTCTGTTCAATTTTGCTCAAAATTCGTTGAAAAAAAAATTTAGGTTAAAAAAATTTCTGGATATTTTTTGTTCAATTCTGTTAGTGAAAAATTATTGGATGAAAAAATCAAAATTTGAAAAAAAATTGAAAAAAAAATTTAGGTTAAATTTTTTTCTGGATATTTTTTTGTTAAATTTTGTTAGTGAAAAATTATTGGATGAAAAAATCAAAACGTAGAATGTTTAAAGAGTTCCAATTAGATCTACCAGTAATATTAGCCTTAGCTAATTATGTATCAACTAATTTTTAATTTCTAGTTTATGTTATTTTACTTCTGTTTTTTTCTAGATATTTTCTGTTCAATTTTACTCTAAATTAGATGAGAAATTATTGAATGTGCAAATTCCAGTAGTTAAAAATCAAAAAAAATATTAAATGTGCAAATTTCAGTAGTAAAAAATCAGAAGGTAGAACATTTAAACAACCCCAATTAAATCTATCCCTAGCCTTGACCAATTATGTATCAAATAATTTCTAATTTCTACTTATTTAGTAGTAAAAAATCAAAAGGTAGAACATTTAAACAACCCCAATTAAATATATCCCTATCCTTAATCAATTATGTATCAAATAATTTCTAATTTCTAGTTTATGTTTCTTTAATTACATGTATGCCTTATTATATTACAATATATAAAATTATCATATTCTTATTTATATAATTATATTTTAAATAATAAATAGAGGGAAAAAAATAAATTGAATGTTACCTAAACCCATATGTTAAATAATAAATAGAGGAAAAAGAATAAATTGAATGTTACCTAAACCTATATTTTAAATAATAAATAGAGGGAAAAAAAATTAAATGTTACCTAAACAAAATTTGTTGGAGATGTGGTTAGGGACCTGTTACTATTACTCGCCAATTTGCCTATAAGGTTAGAAATTTTATATAACCAATAAATTCTTTCATTAAAACAGGTAAAATGGGCAATATAGTAGTTATTTTCTTCATTAAAACTGGTAAAATGGACAATATAGTAGTTAGATTGATTTAATGAGTCCATTTGTTGTTTATGTGTTTTTTATTAATATATATTTTAATTTTTTTTATTATTTTATTATTAATTTATGTTTTTGGATTTTTTACTATTATTTTAATGTGTTATGTTACATTGACATTTCTCATACTAGATTGTAGAGGGCCTTTTAACCCAATTATAAGATCTTATAATTGTGTAGAAAAAAAAATGAAATTTTAATTATATAGAAATACAATTATGTAAATTTTTATTAATGATCAATAATAAACAAAATGAGATGTTGGAATGACCAGTTTGAGGCAGCACTTAAGTTGAATGAATAGATAACCCAACTAATGAATTATAATTGCATAGAAATACAAATGAAATAAAATTATGTGTATTTTTATTAATGATTTAACGAATTATAATTGCATAGAAATACAAATGAAATAAAATTATGTGTATCTTTATTAATGATTTAAGTATAAAACAAAAAAATATATTAAGAGGTTGGAATGACCAGTTTGACGCAACACTCAAGTTGAATGGATAGATAACCCAACTAACAAATTATAATTCCATAGAAATACAAATGAAATAAAATTATGTGTATCTTTATTAATGATTTAAGTATAAAACTAAAAAATATATTAAATAATTATACCATAATAAAAAAATGTATGGATTTATAAAAGGTAAGTGATAATCAATAAGAGGAAGGAATAATCCTAATAAAATGTCTTAGGCATTTCCTCCTTATCGAGGATTGAATCCAAAATGTAAAAACTTTTGCCTATTTGCTTCAGGATTTATAAAAGAGGATTGAATCCAAAATGTAAAAACTTTTGCCTATTTGCTCTAGGATTTATAAAAGGCAAGTGATAACAGGAATAATCATAATAAAAGTATAATCATAATAAAATGTCTTTAGATATTTCCTCCTTATGGACGATTGAATCTAAAATGTAAAAACTTTTTCTTCTATTTGCCTTAGAAAGAGAAAGTATTCAAAATAGATAAACTCTTTGGGGATAAAGCAAAGTAGGGTGATACAATGGAAAAAAATTAAGTGATGTCAACCAATTAGAAAGCTAGTCAACCAAACCAGGGTAGAATGTTAAAGACAAAGTGGTCTTTAGTTATTGTTTGATCTCGATGGGGTACTTGTGGTCCCATCAATATCTATTAAATCACCAATATTAAGACATAATGTTATAAACAATAGTCAGTTAGGTGTACACAAATTCGAAGTCATTGTGGAGGATGATGTCGTAAAACATATACTAGCATGGATAAATATCAATTGGGTAATGAACTGAGGTGACATGACCATCAATGAATAGAAGTTGAGCATAGTGTGATAAATGGTTGTTGAAGAGCCAACATTGTGGATGCGGTTATATCACCAAAAAATTGCTTTCCAGTAGCAACCGGTGACACACTCCCCAGGAGCACCTCGACCAAATAGGATGATCCAAAGTAGGAATATGACAACTAATTCATGTTGTCGTTGGATAGATAGAATGAGTTCACATTCAAAACCACATTTAATATGGATGATGAGCCTTGGGCTTCAACGCATTGATAGATGCTCTCGATTCTGCCTCCTCCTTTCATCGTGAGGCAAGGTTGGTCTCAAAATTCACCAAACCTAGAGGCTGAAACTAGTTTTTCTTTAAACTAAAACAAATTATTCCCTTCACAAACACAAATCTTCAGTTATTTTAAATTTTTTTAAATACCTTATCACTGTGGTATGTGATATTCTTCTGTAGTATGTCGTACTCTTCTACAATTACTACATCTATTTCCAGTATGCTTCTGGTATTCTCTTCTCTCTATTTCTTGAATTGATTGATTATAGCTTTGGTGATACTTGGTGGCTTTAGCTCATACCTATCTTCTCTCTATTTTCTTACAAGTTGTTTGAAGACGGCTTGGTGATACATGAGTGTTTTAGTTTTGCACCCAATTTCACTGACAGGGGATGATGGAACGGGTCTTGGGGAACCTAGAAGAATGACCAAATTTTTAGTGGATGAGCGGCAAAATATATTTAAATTTTTTTATAACAGTGAAAGATTAAAAACAAAGATTTTAGTAGGATTATGATACAACTGAATAGATGTAGCAACTATTAAATAATAGGTCGGGGAGGTCATACATAAAGAGTACATGAGCCTACCAAACATGTTAGTGATACGATTATAATATTTGTCATGGCTCAATGTCAAGCAGTGAGGGAATGTTTTTCTTGGAGAACCTGTGGCCAATTTGGATAGGGGCATCTAGACATTGTTGAAACCATCCAGGGTCGTCTCCTCTACCTCCTCCTTTTGGTAGGAGATGTCTAGGCGACATTCTCAGGGACATCCCACAAGGGGATTTCAAGGGGATTTCCCCTACAATCCCCAAACCCCATGAGTGGAGAAATGCAGGGGATGCCCAGGGTTGGGGATGGACTTTCATGCAACATTGGTTCAGACGTATGTTGGACTGGTTTTTGGGATGGAGGATGTATCCTCAGGATGGCTAGAGCACACCCCAATTTTTTCAGAAGATGATGGGTTGGGGATTACAATAATAATAAAAATAATAAATATAAAAAATTTAGAATTCACCATAAACATTTGTCATTTCTTGTAACTTGTACCCATAACATGCTATAATATATATATTATTATGCACAACCCTTACACTTGCCAGTTTTGAAAAAGATCAGAAAATTTAAAAAGGGGTCGAGTGACATTCCATTATTGCCCCCTAGACATGAGAAAAATGTCGTTTAACTTTAGGAAACTTAAGTGTAATTAATTTAAATTTGCAATAAGGTCCATGAAGGGTCTATGGGACAAAGAATTGTCTTTATAGTAGCTTTTCTTCCTCATATTTCTTGTTAATGATGATTATGTGAAAACTTATATGGCATTCCTTTCTCAAAAGGTTCTGCAAATTTTTAAATCTCTGTTGAAAATCTCTACAAAACACTTTGGTTCTCGAAAGAGATTAGATTCATATTTCAAGTTAAGAAGGTGATTGAATAGGAATTTATTTAGACATTAGCACCCAATCCAAGTCACTACTATCTGATTGTTTTCTCAATGCTCGAGGTTGTGATGGTGGAAGAAGTGGACTTGAATGACTCCTAGAAACCCATGTACAATATGTCAAATCTGAGATGACCACAAAAATGAGAAGAACAAGAGCAGTAACCACAAGGATTAGCCATTTGAAATGTTGCATTTCCTGGTTTTTTGACATGGAGGCTTTGCTTGCTATAATGTTGTTGCTAAAAATCCAATAATTTAGATCACTAGAAATCCAAATTGAAACCCGTCATACAAAACCCATGTTTTGAGTGGAAACTTGCACAACATATTTGGATTTAGTGTAATAAAAAAAATGGACAGAACAAATGATCATATTGTCCAATCATCAATATCCATTGTCAAAACTGAAGATACATGCCCGGAATATCCCTGAAATTTTCCTAGAACATCCCCAAAATTTGTTGGGAACATTCCTGAAATCTGCCTAGAACATCTCGGGGATGATTAGCAAGTCCCCAAGTCCTTGATGAAGTCCCTTGTAGATCAGAGACATTTCCTAGGATTCCCCAATTCCTGGAAATTCTAAAACGATGGGTATGGTGTTTTTTTTGGAGAGGACAAGTCCCCGTGCAACATAGGTTCACACTCTTTCATGAAGCATATTTAAAAGAAGAGTAGATACAAGGTACATCAACCTACAAAACAAAGGACTGAAAACCATTGTTGTTGTGATTATCCTCCATTACAAAAACATATGATAGAGTATTCTAGCAAGGATTGCACTATACATTTGTCATGGTATGAATGTAAAATCAGTGACTAAATATTTTTCTTAAAGAATCAGTATCAGTATCACATGGGTGCAGGTTTTGAAAGGAATCATCTGGATGTCCCCAAAAACTGTAATCTCCAAATCCCCACGGATGGAGAAATGCAGGGTATGCCCCAGGGTTGGTGATGGGTTTCCATTCAACATTGGTTCATACTTTTTTATGAAGCATATTTAAAAGAGAGTATACAAGGTACAAGAACCTATGCAACATGGGAGTGAAAACTGTTGTTGTTATGATTATCCCCCATTACAAAAACATGAGTATTCTAGTAAGCATTGCATAATAATATTTGTCATGGCATGAATGTAAAACTAGTGAGTAAATATTTCTCTTAGAGAATCTGTAGCACTTGGGTGTAGGTTTGGAAAGGAGTCGTCCAAATTTTCTCAAAACCATCGAGGGGGATGTCTCCAAGACCCACCCTTCTTTTGGCAGGAAACATCCAAAGGAGGTGGGGGAAGTTCCCCATGTACTTTGGGACATACCCTTCCAAATGGGGACTTCCCTTATAGTGCTCATGTCTTTGAGGATGGTGAAATACAAGGGACACGAGGTGGGGGGAGTTCCCATGTCCTCTGGAATGTCCCCTTCCAAATGGGGACTCCGCCTATAGTGCCCATGTCTTTGAGGATGGTGAAATACAAGGGACACATCTCCAGTAGTGGGGATGTGTTTCCATCCAACATTGGTTCACTCTTTTATGAAGCCTATTTAGGTACTAATTCTCAATGATATTTATTCCAAGTTTCAACTAAGAGTTTTATAAAAGTGCTAAATGTGTATGTATGCAATTTATATCCTTATCTTGCTTTTCGTAATAACTTAGAAATTTTGTGTGTACAAAAAAATTATACTAACTATGCTTGGGGAAAAATAGAAAATGACAAAATAGAGAAAAAATTGTAGAATAAGGATTTTGTAAGTAGAACTATAAAAAACAAAACTACGTATTTTATGTGTTACATAAATCTTTGTAGAAGATTGATTGTGTGTAAGACTTATTAAAGAATGAAATGCCATTTTAATATTTCCCTTCATAAATGTAAATCTCGATCCATAGGAAACTTCCTTGCATAGCTATATAAATATTGCCTACTATAGAACATTTCACATACTACAATGGTTTGTCACACGACAAGACAACAGTTGTACTTGGGATTGATAAATTAATTGAGTTGTTGATTGTAATTTATTTTTGGGATAAGTCAAAATGAAACAACATTCAGATAAAATTTAAATGGATTTATGCATAAGAGTGTCAACCAAAACAAAAAGAATGGATCATGTAAAATACAAGTGTGGAAAAAAAGAATTAAATGCCCTTTTTTCTATTTTTAACGAGAACAGTTTTATTTTTGGACATGTTTGGTGTCATATTACATATCAATTTTTTTTTCTAGTATCTTTAGGAAATCATTGATATCATATTATATATCTTTGATTTCAAGTTGTTTGTTTGCTATTTTCTTGTTTGGCCTTTTTTGTCACTCTGATCAACGTTAGTTTGTGATTTTATGGTGATGAGAAATCAGAATAAATGTTAAACTTTGATCATGTAGAGAATGACACTGGCAGAAGTTTAGAAATTAGTTATTATTAAAAGTTTTGTATCTCTATATTTGTTATATTTGAATGGAAGTGAGGCAATTCAGTTTTGAAAACCTTCATGGTGTGTGTTCTTTCTTTCTTCTTTTGCTTCTTTTGAATTTTAATAGTGTATCAATGACCTAGCTAGGACTCCCAATCACAATAACACTTTATTGGTATTTGTATGCCTTTTCCCTGGGAAACACTTTGAAAGGTATACCTTTTCATTGCCTTCTCGTTGTAAGAGGATTTTTTTGCATAATTGGATAATCATTGATTACTAGTATTTTTAATTCTTGGCCAAAGGAAGCCTGCATTCTGCATTTTCCACTTGTCTTTGATGATCAAGAAATACTCTTGCACATTGGCTAATTCTGCGCCACTAAATATCATTTGAGTGAAGGGTGTTTAACATCCTAGGCTTTGAGTTGCAACAAGATGTTTGAGCATTTGCACACAATATGTTGAATTGCAAATTGGATGTTGCACTGCTTGCATTCAGTCCGACAAGCCTTCAGTGTAAAACCCAATAAAAATCAACTAAATGCACTTTTGAACAACCATAGTGTATCAATTAAAATAATTGCATACAACATCCCGTATATGCATTAAGAGTTTTTGGATGAATTGAATGCAACTTTCAAGCATACAATATGCCCATGAGGAGTCATTGTTGTTTTGTAAATGACTACCAACAAGAAAATCAACATTAGAATACTGAGCTTGGAAATGACTACTAGTGGCTCAACAAGCAAATCAACATTAGAAAATTGAGTTGATCATCGTGTCCTTTTTACAAACCATCGATGAGAGATCAATTCTATTGGAAGTGATGTGTTTAAATAAGCTTTTCTTTATTAATATTTCTAGGCTACCATCTATGCATAGATTTTAGGAGGCTCCACACCCATATCTGTTTGCATGGGTTTCCTATTACCTACATGTGTAGTTGGGTTTCACCAAATCATCAAGGAAATGATACAAGGGACCAACTCAATCTTAGTAAATCTAAATTGCTACACACCCATATATGTCTGCGTGGATTTCTTGTTACATACACGTGTAGTTGGGTTTCACCAAATCATCAAGGAAATGATACGAGGGACCAACTCAATTATCTAAATATTCTAAACATTTAAGCAACATCATAGATCCTCCTAGCCTAAACATAGGCCATAGTCATCATATTAGAGACCATATGATTCAAATTCAATATATTGAAACTTCTAACAAGTCATATCTTATTCTCATTGCAAGTCTCTGAACCAACAATGGAAATCCACAGAAAAGGCCATTGCATTGAAAAATATTCAAGATTACAAGCAAAAAAATCCTTTTCTAAGCATTTCACTTTAAGCCCAGGTCTAAGAACACAACCAGAGCTACCCTTACTACTCAAACATCTTGCAAAATGGCCATGGCTTCCCAAGCCAAACCTAACATGTCCTCTAATACATTTTGAACTATTGATGGGACTCATCATGAGAAATTATCCTTCATATCATGTGCAGTTAGAAAATACAACCAGTTTGTCACCATCGTTCTCTTTAAAAGCACCGACAAACATCAAAATAGTGAGTTGACCATTGTGTCTTCTTTTACAACCCATTGATGAGAGATCAAGTCTATCAAGAGTGATGTGTATTAACAAAATTTCCTTAACTGTTTTTTCTAGGCTACCATCTTTTTTTTTCCCAAGAAAACCTCAAGGGGAAATCCAAGGGATGCTTCCCCACATTCATGCATGGCATCCCTAGTAAACCTGTTGGCATAGAGAGGTGCACCTTGTTGGCAAATATTTAACAGACAACAATTGCTTGTCATTGATGGCAAGTATAGCAATGAAGACGGCATGAGTACAAAAAGTATGTAATAGATGGACATTATGAGAAGATGTTGCAGAGAAGATTTGAATAAGCTCAGAAGAGATAGTGCATAGGATTGTTGGCAAGAATAGTGATGGAAAAGATCAACATGATCAGTAGTGCAGTGATAATGGGGGAGGAGCAGCAACAGTGATCGTTGGATCAACAATTTAGCATTCCTGATGACTGTCAGATCTCAATGTAGACAAGAAGAGCATGCAAATATGGAGGATAGATATCGGGCGTTAGATCCAAGTGCGAGGATCGACCATCATTGCATCATGAAGAACCTGCACATTCATTAAAGTGCAAGGAGAAACGGGCATACAAATTCCCGAAAGAAGGAGGACCGTCCATCTTCGGGCATGACACGTGGACATAGATCAGCATTTCGTTGATTGGAAAGTCAAAAGTAAGAAATAATCCAACCTCTCATCTCCCAAAATCGCGATTTAATCGCAGCCGTCAAATCAAGGTGTGATCTGGACCGTTGATCCCACGCCATTTTGGAGTTTCGTGACTCGCGACTTGGAGAGGTAAGAAACATAACAACTGAAATCGCGATATGCGAAATTGTGATTTAATCACAGCTGTCAGTTCAAGGTGTGATCTGGACCGTTGATCCCACGTCATTTCGGAGTTTCGTGACTCACAACTTGGAGAGGAAAGAAACATAACCATTGAAATCGCGATATGTGAAATTGCGATTTAATCATAGCCGTCAGTTTAAGGTGTGATATGGACCGTTGATCCCACATCATGTCGGAGTTTTGCGACTCGCGACTTGGAAAGGAAAGAAACATAAACGTTGAAATCGCGATATGCGAAATCAAGATATGATCTGAGCCATTGAATTAAGATCATATCTGGACCGTCGAATCGTAGGACAAGTCGCTGACTTGGAGTCAATGGAGCATGGTGTGGAAACTCGCGAGATGCAACATCGCGATAAGATCTGGACTGTCAAATCTATGGAGATTTCAACCGTCGATCAGACTCGATGAAGTTTATAAACTTGCGAAATATAAAGCACCTTTTGGCATAGCCCCTGGTCATCGTCGGTGGTCACGAGAAGGGAAGGAGTCAGTTCAGATAAGCTCCATTTCGGGGTTTCGGGGATCGCGACTTGGAGAGTCGAGATGCCTCATCTCTAAATTCACGAAATGCGAATTCACAAAAAGCACTTTATGCATAAGCGCTTTGTCATGGCCATGGTCATATAGAGGAAGGAGCTAGCATAGAAAAGCTCTGTATCGGAGTTTCGGAGATCGTGACATGAAGTGTTGAGACACTTGGCCACAGGAATGCCGAAATGTCGAAACCCGATTTAAAGGCAAGATTAATAAAGTTCATCCAACGGTCCAGATAAACTTGAATATGATCGGAGGGCTACTGTTCTCTCTCATAGTTAATTCATCAGTTACGAATCAGTTAGCAAAATCGATTCTTGATTTCTGATCGGTTGGAGTTTCAGTTGCTTAGACAGTTTTCTTTTGCCGAAGAAGATGCGAAGTGTAAATGTTGTGGGTGTGGTGCATAAAAGAAAAAGAGACAGACTATGCGTAGTTGGTTGTTTTGGATGAAAAATGAATTAAATTGTAAGAAAGGAAAAATCAAAGGATGCGCAGTGTGAGACTGAAAATATGTGCAGTGTGAGATAAAACTCAAAGAAGAGTAACAGATGAGGAAAAGACTTGAAGCATAGGAGAATGACAGAACAAGTTGAAGCAGAGAAGAATTGCAGAACAGACA
>SNQJ01S0070790.1:24495-44746 GCA_010110895.2 Picea sitchensis
ATGGACTTGACACTCTATCTCCATAAGAATAAATGATGATAAAATCCCAAAGAAATAAAGATTGAAGTCGGTACAAAGTTATAAATTCATTTTTTCAAGAAGTGAAATGCAAATACATAGAAATCCCAGCCAAGGTTCCTAGAGGATAAAACAAAACAAGAAGCCACAGTTTTCTTGGAGTGTAAAACCAGAAAAGGCTTTGTTGCAAAAAACAAGAAAGGTTTATAGTTTCTTTAAACACAAGAAAAGGCCAAGAATCGAGAGGTCTTGTTGCAGAATACAAGAAAAGGATCATAATTGAAAGGGTTTTGTTGCAGAATACAACAGAAAGACAAAGAATTGTAGGGAACGGACATATTTCATCAGAATCCGTTGAGTAACGGGGATGGCCAAGCACTTGGAGAGGGAAAGAATTGCGGCGGCGGAGGAGAGCAGCGTGGAGAAGGTGACGAGAGACGGCTCTCTGGTATCCGCCATCGTCAGTCGTCTGACGTCCGTGTTCGACCGCCACGCGGCTTCGCTCGTCTGCAAACTCTGGAACGAATCCGTTACCTGGGAGACACACAGTCTCTCCGTCAGATCCCGTTCGTTACTTCCTCTCTTGTTGCGCAGATTTTCGCACTCCAATTTCTTGAATTTCCATCTGTGTCTCGATCAACTGCGCGACGAAGATCTTTTGACGGCGGCCTCGGCTTTGCCTCATCTCCACACCTTAATTATCGGACACCAGGAGCTGCCGCAGGAGGAGCTCACGGACGAGGGATTTTCCGGTTTCGTCAAGAGCTACACCCGTCTCCGTCATGTCGCGTTATGCTGCGTCGCCAATTTACGTGACTCCGGCATACGCGAATTGAGCAGACATTGCCGTGACCTGACTGCCCTAAGTCTGTCAAGTTGCAGAAATCTGACGGACGACGCCCTCGACGCGCTCTCAAACTGTAAGTCTCTCAAAGAACTGACGTTAAAGGGAGTTTTTCAGTTTACGCCCTCCGGGCTCGCTAGAGTCGGTGAGAATTGTCGGGGTCTAGTTGCGGTCGGTCTCGAGTTTGAAACCCTTGACATTAGTTTGGCCTTGAAATCACTTGCCATTAATTGTCAGGAACTTGAAACCCTAACCCTCAAATTTAGCCACGGGGATTTGGGGGAATTATCACGGTGTCGTTCTCTCGTTCGCCTGCACATAGAGGCAGATAACAGTAATGATGCGGATATTCCAATAACGAACATAGCTGCGGCAAACAGAAAAATGAAAGAATTTAGCTATGTTAACAGTTTGGCACCCCTTGGGGACTCTGCTGCTGTAACCATTATGCATAATTGTCCAGAC
Source organism: Picea sitchensis (assembly GCA_010110895.2). Classification (NCBI taxonomy): domain Eukaryota; kingdom Viridiplantae; phylum Streptophyta; class Pinopsida; order Pinales; family Pinaceae; genus Picea; species Picea sitchensis. The sequence goes on from SNQJ01S0070790.1 coordinate 25,823, forward strand.
CTGGAACGCCTCTGTTTCCATAGCGGCGGCCGATCTCTCAGTGTGCTGGCCCAGTCGGGGATCCGATTGAAGGAGATTAATGTGATATTCGGCTGGGGGATTAGGGATGTTATGATACATGGTCAGGGGAATTGGGATATAGAGCTTGAAGCATTGATCCGATCGAACCAGCAGTTAGAGAAGATCAATCTGCAGTGTGCTTTGAGGCCCTCTGTAAGGACCTTCTCTGGTATTGCTCTTTGTTCGAATCTGCGGCATCTGGATTTGAGTTTCACAGGTGTTGATAGTGGAAGCTTAGCAGTTATAGCGGACAGCGCAACTGCCCTTCAACACTTAAGCTTGGTGAAGTGCGAGGGGGTTAGTGATATGAAAGTTTTGTCTAATTTCAAGGCCTTGGAGTACTTGAACCTTGACCAGTGCCCGTTTGTAAACGACGAAGGACTCGATTTTCTGTCAGTTGGTTGTAGCAAGCTGACTGATTTGAGCTTGGCATTCACAAGGATTACAGACATTGGTCTTGTATACCTTGCAGAATGTGGCCGGCTGAGGACATTGAAGATTCCTTATTGCAGAGGAGTTCAAGGTCATGGATTGGTCACAATTGCAAAATGCTGCAGCTGGTTAAGGTATCTGGTCATAAGTCACCGGTTCCAAGGCAGTGAAGCGTTAGCAGAATTGAAGAAGCAGTATTGCATGGTACGACTCCATGTCGATGACTTGGCTCTGGTTCCATTCGGGTTCTATGCTCTGGATGTGGCTGCTAGGTAAATGCTTCTTAATGTAGATGTGATAAATCATGTTTGTCTCTTACATTGTTGGATTGTATCTGTTATGTGGATATTGTATACTGTTATATATTTGATCAGCTAGGTGATGCATCATGCACTACATTGTGTAAGCATGGATGATGCCAAGCTAGATGACGTACTACATTGTGTAAGTATGGATGATGCCATTTTAAATAAATAAAATAGCTTGTTCCAAGTGTTAACAAGTATGTTAAGGTTCTATTAATTGCTTTTCAGAATTATTCATCCCCGCGGGATACTTGTTAAGTTAAAATAGCATGTTCCAAGTGTTAGCAAGTATGATAAGGTTTTATTAGTTTGCTTTTCAGAATTATTCATCCCCGTGGGAGACTTGTTAGGCTGTATTCTGGGTTAAATAACCAGTCTTCGGTTTTTATGTAAGAGTTTTGTAGTGCAGTGTATGGATAAATGCAGTTTTCTGTTTGATGATCCTTTTGCAGTCAATGCATATAAGCACCAAAGGGTTGCACATTTTGAAAAATATSCCTTTTTCTCAATGTGAGGACAAAGAATGAAAAATGTCCCATACACATGCAGCATGAATCGTTGACATTCAATTGAATCAGAGTAGTCTGTGTAATTTATCTATAATTGTTGGTACTGTCACATATCTTGGACATGGTMTCTTATAAACTTATGATAAATGAGGCAAAGACAATGTGAATATCATTCATATAGGAGTTGGTGTCTGAGACTGCTCTGGCACATTCCTCTGGACTGCTGCTTCACCTGATAGAAATATCTTTGTCAGATAATGGAAAGACCTATACTCTGCAAGCAATATCAATTTGAGCTAAGTACAAACTACGACTTACTAATTAAAGCATTTAGATAGCCAAATGCAAATTAACTCGGTGTAAGAAATTCATTTACACACAACATATCATAGCGTTAATATGTTGAGTTTTGATATTAACTTGGATCTTGGCCTTGCTTGACTCTGATGTGCCAAATCTCTGCCACTAAAATCAGCAACATAAAAGAATATCTTAATTAATCTTTTTATATGATATAAGTATTGTAAAATATTTAGCCCAAAGGGTTAGGTTGATTGGTAGATGCACATGTGTGAATGTTCAGGGTGGTCTTGGGATCAAATCCCATTGAGTCCCCTGGGCTTACCAGTTGGTATTTTGGCTGGTGGTTACTACCGTCCTCCATCTCGAAAATTGAGGAATCTGGAAAGATGTATTATAATATATTTTATTCAATTCTAATTTCTATATTTTAAATTTATACAAAGATTTCATAGTACATGTGAGATTTGTTGTTGAAAACATTGGGAAGTCAAAAGGCTCTATTACTCGAGTAACTTTACCAGCTGAACCCATTAAACTGTATCTTCTAGAAATTTTTAAGGTGAAGATATTTTTTTTTCTTTGAAAATTGTAACATGTCGTTGTTTTTATTTGATTCTTAATAAAAAATATCTTCATGTTAAACCATGCATTTCTGCCACCTACAAAGTAAGCTTTTCACAATACATGCATGAGAACTATGTATGGTATGTGCCTTTCAACATAACTTTCATTTGCATCCACACATCATATAGTATACGCATCAAGGACAACGCTATTTTTTACTAGCATCCTTTTATCTAGATGCAGCAAGTTTGCCTTCCCCAATCTGAGAGTATTACAACTAACGTACCCAAGTTGCAACCTTCACATTAGAATCTTTTAGCTAAGAAGTTGTGAGTGAGGGGTATTAATTTTGCCAAAGTTGCCCAGGGCTTGCACTTGGTCTTAATTGCAAGCCAAGCACAAGGGACAAACAAGTTGTTGGGAGGCTTCAAACTTGGTGGGGGGTTAACAACACCCCACTAACCAAAAAGCCCTCGTTCAGAACAAGAACTTTCCGCTTAAGCAAGGTCACTTGAACCTGCTAGTAGATAAGGTTATCTTTTACCTCACTTAGCTAGAAGGGTCTTAGTTTGAGCATAAGGTAAGACCTTCCATGACCTTACTTGAGTAAATACTTTAAGAAAAATCAGTTGGGTTGTAAGAGGTCATTATTCTTATTACAAACATATAATGCATATTGATGGTCATTACTCCTAGGGCAGGGAGTGTCCTTAGGTCGGGGATGTCCACTATCACGAGGGACTTCTCCCTCCAAAAAGAAAAATTCATGTGGGGCCCAACAAGAACCTTGTTATCACAAAATCTAGCACTTGTGCAAAGCCTTCACGAGATGCTAAACTTGCGTAACAATTGGAAGTAATTGCCATTGTCACCTAGGCAAGTACTTCCCTCGTTTTAGTGATGGATGAGGATCCAACACAAAGGAGGCTCCCCTTGTGAACTCAAGGGATCCTATAGCAAGCTAAAGACAAGTCTACGCCCCCATATCTTGGTCACTTGGTGAAATAGGGTAGGGTCTAGGAGAAAAGGCAAAGTTAGGATGAGTTTAAACAAGGCAATTGATCGTGCGTGTGTGTGAGAAGTGTTCCAATCAATGTTATCGGAATCAGACCGGATCGGTCGAGCCCAAAAATGCGAAACTTGACCGGATAAGTAAAAAACTGGTCGATCAAAAACAACATTAAAATATTCACATTTTGAAAAAAAACATATATATTCATGTGCATTGATATGAATCCAAACCATTTATACACAAATATGAAAAGTTTCTCATTTATATAGCAAGAATGCATATAACCAAAATAACACCGAGTACAATCCATCTTTGAACCAAAATTCATCAACAACAAGGCTTTAAATGGCCTATAAAGTCCAAAAAAAAATCATGCTACAACAAATAACTACATATCTTTAAGATCATTACTTATATTAGGATCCTCATCATCAGTGTCATCCTCTAAGCATTAAATAAGATAGAAAAAACTTAACATGCCTAATAAGTGATTTTACTAGAGTGAAGGGTACATTTTTACTAGGGTCATGACAAAAGAGTTCAACAATCAATGTCACCAACATCGAGGTACATAGAGGGCTTGGTGCTCTTGACTAAATGCCAGTTCCATTTCCTCATACATGATAGAATCCAATGGAAACATTGCAATTATGCCAATCTTGAAATCCTGAAAACTGTTTAGTTTGCTGAATTTTGAATTGGACCTAAAATTCTACTTTCTCCATATGAAGTCCAATGAGGTTGGAACCACTCTCAAACATCCTAAATTAAGTGAGTGTAATGTTAAAAATTTAAGTATAAGGATGAAAATGTCACTTTTACTTCAAGAATTTAACATTATTATTACCCTAGGGCTAGGTAATAGGTTCCCTTCCATTAAACATTTGTCTTTTTCTTAAATTCTTGAAGTAAAAGTGACATTTTCATCTTTTTACTTAAATTTTTAACATTACACTCGACTCATCATCAAAGTGGGGCCCCGATGGAAAGCAAGCCCTAATCGTCATAAAAACATCATAGTGCATGATGTCATCATCCATATGCTCAATGTCCAAGGTGAAAAGGTCAGAGTCCAAGGTGGAATGAAGGTGCATCACCTCTCCGAAGAGTGTCCAATCATGTCTAAGTGCAACACCCTCCATCCAATGTTGAACAAGCTCCAGGGTGCACTATCCAAGATGTGGGCTTCCTCCCCATTTGTCAACCAATATGACCATATCTGCAAAATGAGGCCCCATCTGTCCATCGTCCAAGGTCTAGGAGGTGTGAGATTATATAAGATAAGATAATTTTATTAATGTCCAACAAATGACCACAAAAGTAGGTCAATGGGACTAAATGATACATCCAGTGTGAGTACAATGTGGGAGTGCAAAAGCAACTCCCATATAATGAGAGAAATATATAAGAAAAAGAAGAATACTGAAAGTACAATCTAGGTAAATATTCGTCAAGGCTAAGCCTTAGGTCTAGCTAAAACCAAAAATAAAGTGTATATAACAGTGTCATAAGTGCGGTGATACAAAATGAGAGTGTTCACGGTAGGAGTTAGGCAACTCAATTCCAGTCGAGAGAGAAATATCGGAAGATGAAGCCAATGAGATTAATGTCTCCTGGATATGATGAGGACGTGTTTGAATATGTCATGTCACCATATGACTCAATGCTCTGCATCACACATGCCATGTTCTATATAAAATGCACAATGTCCTGGGTGAAATCATAAGGACATCCTTCAAAGGACCATGTCAAGTGCACCCAAGTTAGTCAAATTCACAGAATCAAGTAAGACCAATGATCACAAGGTACAAGAGTTCTTAGCATTATTCAAAGTAAGCCAATACTTAATACAAAAGCCACAAGAGCAATTCACATTAGATATCCCCTTCAATCTTCACATTAGATATTCATATCCCCTTCAATCTTCACATTACTTTATGCAATTTGACAAGTTTAAGTATGGGAGGACCATCAAAAGACCCTATTAGGTGTGCCAGGACACATGTAGACGGATATTTCCCAAGAAACCTATCTAAGTGTAAGTAAGGTGAATGAAAAAGTGTCGGGGTTACTTCATGGTGATGGAGTCATTAACATGCAAGATACCGTGCTTGGTCCATTTCCATAAGCACCTTTTTAGAGGGAGCGCTTGTTTCTTGAGATATCCTTTCTTCAGCAATGTGTGTATTCCAAACCCCTTTCTTGCCTTTTGATATTCATTTTATTCATTGCAAGTCCCCTTTTCAGGTTTCAAGCACTTTATCCTTTCTTTTCTTTCTTGCTGGGATTAAGTCCTTGTTACCCTCCCATGCCTAGGGGTAACTAGAAGAGATCATGTCTCATGGCCTGCAAAGAAGACAATGATCCCGACCATGATAATGATCAACATGTCCACATATAGCAGCGCAACAACCCCCTTCAAATTGTCTCTTTTTGCTTGAGATCAACGAAGCTCATCACATCTAGTCAAATCAGTGTATGGGAGATGGTAAGCCAGTGTCACCATGAGGTATGTTAGTCCTTCTTTCATGCGAAGTGTTGTGCTTAATATGCTAGGCATGTGGATGAGGATCATTGGTTGAAGTTGGATAATGGATCACTAGCTCAAGAAGTTATGTTTATTGCCTCGTTTCACCTTGGTGGCCAACATCTGTGCCTTAGTCTCATGTTGTCACCACCCAAGGAAAAGGGGTACTATTGGGGGGCCCTCACAAGGGTAACATTATGTTCCCCACCATACTTAAACACTTTTCATCCTGGTGCTTGTTGCAATGTCCATTCACTCAAAAGAAGAGGGGATGAAGACCTAGAGGTTGATTGCAGCGGTTGCTAAAAGAATAAAAGAATGATGCTAAGGAAAGAAAGGAATGATAGCAAAGGACTCTCAAAAATCAATCCAACTTGAGCTCTACCCTTCCCGTGTTCGCCCTCGTGCTAAGTAGTGATGCTATAACTTGAAATCGTATAAAAGGGAACTTGCAAATATGATAAAAGGACAAATAAAAAGGTAGATAAAGGGGTTTGGAAAAACGTAGCGCTTAGAAATTGGTAACTCAAGAGAAAGCGCACCCTCCATAAAGGCGCTCATAGAAATGGACTCAATGACACCTTAAGCCATGAAGTAAGCCCAACACATACCTCTATCACACTTACTCTTGAAGGGTTCTTTTCTTTCATTGTTTCCCTCGGGACATATCCCTCTACTTGGGTCTTTTTTATCGCTGTTTTGGTTGGCACACCTAATAGGGTCAGATGAAGGTCCTCCCATATTCAAACTTGCTAACTTACATAAAGTCCCGAGCTTGTGTGATATAAGAAGGGGATACTGAAGTGAATTGTTCACGTGGCTTATATCTTAAGTAACAACTTACTTCGCATGACTTAAGGACTGGTATATCTTATGAACATTGACTTACTTGATTTCATATTTTGTTTTGATTTGGATGCCCCTGACATGGTTCTTAGAAGGACGCCCCAGGCTTTCACCTAGGACGTTGTGCCTCTATTGCAGGATATAACACGTGTGATGTAGAGTAACGCGTCACCCAATGACTTGACACATTTAAACAATGGCTCTCACATCTTTAGGACCTTGGACGATGGGTAGATGGGCTTGATTTTTGACAGATTTGGTCATGGTGGCATATAGACTGGCAGAAAGCCCACACCCTGGGCTCTACACCCCAGAGGCTATCTTGCACTAGATGGAGGATGTTGCACAGGGAGATGATTTGAGGACACATAGAGATGATATACAACCTTCTCCTCTTTGGACGCCACCCCTTACACCTTGGACGCTGGGCATTTAGATGATGACGTCATGCTAGGGTTTGACAAAGATGATGGAGTTTGTTGCTACTTGGATGCCAGTGATGACTTTGAGATGTGGCATAACATTCTTCCACCACACTTGTACCTTGGACGATGCCACATGGCCTAGGAGAGGCCCTCCTAGCCCATTGGAGGCATGACATCACCACACGTGTGACCATGTATGTATTGTTTTTCATTTTTGACATTTATAAACGCATATCTGATGGGTCGACCCCACTAAGAGATGACTTTTCAGTTTTTGTGACTTTTGGAGCACTAGGGTTTCCTCATAAATAAGGCTAGCGCTCCATTCATTTGGATCATCACTTCCTCTCACATTTGTGGGAGTACAATTTTAGAAAATTTTGTTGATGTTAGTGGTAGCATCGAACAGGTACTTCCGCATTGGCATGTGTCTAGCATGTGGAAGTTGTTGAAAATATTCTATCCTTGAGTTTACGTTAGTTAAAAGGAATTAATTAAAGTAAAATTATATTTATTAATTAATTGAGTTATTTAAGGAACATGCATAACATGCAACATGTAATCCAAATCTTAAGTGAGTGTGAGAAGTAATCTCAACCATAGATCACTTTGGAGATTAGAAATAGATTGTAACTCATAATTATAAAAGGAAGGCTAGGGGAAGGAGGAAGACACTTTTGATGAGAGATCAAAGTGAGAGACTTTTAAGAAGAGGTCGAGGTCGAGAGACTTTGGTGAGAGATCAAGGTCGAGGATAGCAAAGAAGGACTTTTGCTAGTGTGAGGAGTGTAGAAGCAAAGAAAGACTTTTGCTTACACTAGAGTGAGGAGATCTCACAGGTTGAGTGAAGAGATTTCATCCAAGTATCGATGCAGAGAGGGTTGGATCACAAAGGATCGTGACTCAAGATCTTGGATAGGTGGAGAAGGACTTCCATCTAGAGGTCATACAGGTCAAGGATGAAGAGAGAGTAGAGGCAACCACAAGTGGGTTTCAGAAGATAGAAGCCATAGTGAAGTGGAGAGCTAAACGAAAGTTTCTGTACCAGTTTACCGTATGTGTACGCGGGTCTTAGTGGAGACAATTGCGTATGAATGTGGGTTTGCTGAAGGACACTCGCGTACAACTCAGGAAACATGCTGGTACAGGGTTGTACAACAATATAGACATTGCCAAGTTTGTCTACAGTGTATATTTCTCTTAGTGGGCCATTTTCCCTGTTACGGGAGCCATGATTTGACCTTAATAAAAACATCTTGGAACTAGTTTTCCCTGCGGGGTTTTTCCAAGGGTGTATACCCGAAAATATTGGTGTTTTGTGTGTGAGATTTTTTTTTCCTTATTTGTGCTTCTGCTGCATGTTTAGTTGATTACTCAGCTTGTGCTTTTTAGTAGATGAGTGATTTTATTTTGGGCTAATAGTCGGGTGTTGAATAGAGGTTAAATATCAACATGGTATTAGAACATACCAAGGGTTGAGTCTGAGAGATAAATCAACAAATTTCGCTACTTCTCTCTTTTGGTCTCTTGGATCTCATGCGCTACTTTTAGAGAAGGATCTTTATGGATGCTTTTGCTTTTCTCCGATGATGTATTGCTGCAACTAAGGTTTTTCTATCCTAGTGACTTGGATAAGTAAGTAATTGCTGCAATTTATGTCATTTTTAATATTTGAGGTGATAATTACTATCTTGTTGCATGTTACTTTGTCTTGGTGAAGCCTTAGGGAGGAGATATAAGTCTTTCTCTCCTTCATATGCTTTATTAAGTTATGTGAAAGCATTCTTTTGCTAGGGTTAAGAACCTAAGGACCAAGAGGCTTTGCACCCTAGGGAAATTATTGTACCTGTACGAGAGAATAAACAATTTGCAGCATAATATAAGCAATCACCAAGCTATGAAGTGCAATAATGCCCTCTAAGACACTAGATAATCAATAAATATGATGGCTGTTGCAAATTACAGTAGTAAACTAGTTGTACAACAACAATTAATATTTTGCAATAACAACAAATGAAAGCATTCATAAATATAACAATTTAGCATGAAAATTTAACCTCAACAAATACAATGTTATTCAATTGCTAGATAAAATTTTTGAGTGACTTAAGCCACTTTTCCAAGTGTGTATGCAACAAATTAAGACAATTTTAAGTGGTTGTAGCAAACTTTTGTCACAACAACAATAAATGATGGTTGTTTGCTAGGATTAGGGTTAAAAGAGTTAGTAAAATGTATGAGAGAGAGATTATCAATTTTAAAATCTACTTGCATCACAAGAACAACTATAAACTAGTGTTATTGTCCTCTAGGGCTCATGGAGTCACAAATGCATTACCTTGAAGGTTGAACTAGATGAAATAAGAGAGGCAAGGTCTAAACCCTAAGGTGCAAACACTTTTGGGCCTTAGGTTTTCGAATTTGAAGAAAACGGTTCCTAGGGTGCAAACACTCTTAGGCCCTAGGTGTCCTTTTTCCCTTCTTCTTATTCCACTTAGGTCAAGGATCAAAGACTAGGGTTAAAACCCTAAAGTGCAAGCACTTTTGGCCCTTAGGATTTTAACCCTAGCAAAGAATGCTTCACGAACTTGGACAATAAAGATTTTATGAAGGAGAGAAGCACTTATGTCTCCTTCCTAGGGTTTCAACAAGACAAAGAAACTTGCAACAAGATAGCAATTAACACCTTTAACATTAGCAAGAGACAAGAAATTGCATCAAATTACTTACTTCTTCCAAGTAGCTAGACCATTCAAACCCTAGTTGCAGAAAATATCCATCCAAGAGAGAGAACCATCCACAAGAATCCTTCTCCAAGAGTAGCACATGAGTAAATAGAGCAAGAGAGCAAGAGATAGCGAGCTTTTTAAGAGTGTTACCCCGCAAGTGTGAAGAATGTGATGATGAAAATGAGTTAGAGCGCTAGCCTTATTTATAAGGTAACCCTAACACTCAATTATCCACAAATGTTGACAATTCATCTTTACAAGTAGGGCCAACCCCTCAAATTTGTCTTTACAAATGATAAATAACATCAAAATAATGCAAAAAATGCCCTCCTAGGTCACACATGTGGTGATGGCATACTCCAAGAGGGTGTTTGAGAACCTCCCAAGGCTATCATCATCTCAAGGTGTAGTCATGGCAATGGTGCATCTCGTCTATGGTCATGCCACATCATCAATGGTACCCCAAGTGGTCATCAAGCCCCATCATCATCAAACCCTAAAACGTGATGTCATCATCAATGGAGGGCCAACGTCAAGAGTGTAGGGCACTGCATCCAAGGTGGAGAAGGTTGTATCTCTTTGTAGGGTATCCAACTATCCACTAGTGCAATGCCCTCAATCCAATGAGTAATACTCCCTGGGGTACCTTGCCCAACATGTGGGCTTTCATCCCATCTGTGTGTCATCATGACCAAATCTGTCAAAATCAAGCCCATCTTTCCATTGTCCAAGGTCCTAAAGAAGTGAGATTCCATGTCTGAATGTGTCAAGTCACTGGGCGACTCATTGCTTTGCATCACACGTGCCAAAATCCTACAATAAGGGCACAACGTCCTGGGTGAAAGCCCGGGGTGTCCTTTAAAGAAACATGTCAGGGCCATCCAAATCAAAACAGAATATAAAATCAGGTAAACCAATGTTCATAAAAGATATTAGTCTTTAAGTCATGCAAAGTAAGCTGTTACTTAAGATACAAGCCACATGAACAATTCACTTGTGACTTGAGTATCCCCTTCAAGTATCACACCAGCGCATGACTTTATGTGAGTTGGCAAGTTTGAATATGGGAGGGCCTTCATCAAACCCTGTTAGGTGTGCCAACCAAGACAGTGAAAGAAAAGACCTAGGTAGAGGGATAGGACCCGAGGGAAACAATGAAAGAAAAGAACCCTTCAAAAGTAAGTGTGATAATGGTACCTGTTGGGTTTATTTTATGGCTTATGGTGTCATTTAATTCATTTTTATGAGCGCCCTTATAGAGGGAGTGCTTGCTGCTTGAGGTACCCTTTCCTCGGTACTTTTTGCATTTCGAATCCCTTCATTGCCTTTTGATACCCATTCATTATTTTGCAAGCCCCCTTTGTAGGTTTCAAGCCTTATTCTTTTAATTTTTTATTGAGATAAAGTCTTGTTATAGATGTGCATTTAGTGCATTAGGACAAGGGGCGATTACCATTAGAGGGGGTAGAGCTCAATTTGGCCTTTATCATATAGCAACTGCATCAACCTCTGGGCCTTCAACCCCTTCTTCTCATGAGAGAATGAACCATGACCCATTACTAATGTTTAATACACTATGATAGGCTCCAGGACGGAAAGTGTCAAGTATGGTGGGGAACGAAACGTTACCCTTGTGAGGGCCCCCCAGTAGTTACCCTTTTCGCTAGGTGGTGATAACACGGGACTAGGGCACAAAAGTTGACCACCAAGGTGAAACAAGGCAACAAACATAACTTCGTGAGCCAATGATCCATTATCCAACTTCAACCAATGATCCTCATCCACATGCCTACTAAATTAAGCACAACACTTCACATGAAAGAAGGACTAACATACCTCATGGTGACGTTGGCTTACCATCTCCCATACACTTAGTTGTCTGGATGTGACGAGCTTGGCTGATTTGTAGCTGTGCAAGGCAATTTGAGGGGCGCTGTTGGGCTGCGATATGTGGACATGCTAATCATTATCATGGTCGGGATCATTCTCTCCATTGCGGGCCATGATACATGATCTCCTCTAGTTACTCCTAGGCATGTGGGGGTAACAGGCCCAAGAGGCTTTGCAACTTAGGGTTTGTTATCTTCTATCCTAGGGATAACTAAGGAGATCATGTCTCGAGGCCCACAGGTCCTAGACATGGAGTGAAGAGAGCCGGATGACTTGAGCATGGCCCTGGAGGGCCCCTCTTTTCTTCAGTGCAACCTATTTATTAGCAACAACAACATCCATCCCACCAGCCTAGTCTTGAAGCAGTAAGTCTTGCTCCATGAGGTAATGAGTCCGGGTATCATGGTATTTGTCACTCTGATTATTGAAGCACTTGAATATGTTGCATTATATTCTCCTTCATTTCATAACGTTTGCTTGGAAATTATGCTATTTAACTTGTTCATACCTGGGAGGGTGACATGATGCCCTAGTAAGTTGATCTCCCTTTAGGATGGGTTGCCACTAGGTGGGTCTATGAAAGGTCATCGTCCTTTCCCTCCATACTTGCCACTTTCCATCTTCATTCCTCTCATTCTTCCTCTACCTTTGTTCGGGCATTGGGATTTGCCACGCTAGGAAGGGTTGTACCTTGCCTTGTGTGAAGAAGGGGCCAAAGGCCCAGGGGGTAAAAGTAGTTGACAAGAGTTAAGAGCCAAAGAAGAAACCTTTGAGATGCTTTGCCCAGGGATTCCCAAGAAAGCAATAAAAGGCTTCTCAGTAAGAAAAGGGGAACCCATAAGATAATAACATTCAAGGTATTAGTTGGTGGATGGGAGGTCTCATCATGAGCCGACCTATTATGACCATGGGCATGTAGCAGTCTGACACTACCATCTATSTGGTCACCAAACCAAGGTAGTGGCTCTTGGTGGCATAGCTAAGAGAAAGGGGGTCTCATCACGAGCCAACCTTCTCATCTCTGTGAAATGCTTGTGGGTAACGCTGTCACCTTTGGTCAGCAAGCCAKGACAGTGTCCCTTAGCTCTTCCCTTGAAGCATAAAAGAAAAAGATAAAAAAACAATAAAGCTAAAAGGCATTGAATGGGCTAGAATGACATCTATGAAAAGGTGCAACTCGCCCTCTACAAAGGCACCCATAGGTAAGATCTACATTTTCTTGTTATCACTGCACCCCATGCCCAAACACTCCCCCCATGCCACTTCACACACACTTACATGACCTAGATTGGCTCTCACCTGGGAAACACCCCAAACTTAAGGAGGATTAGCCCAATAGGACACCCTGAGACCTTCTCCAAACTTGACTTGTTAAAATGTATAAGGTCTTTGAGCATTTGTCTGGGTAAAGGGGGGTTTGATGCACATGTTTGGGTAATTTGATTATTAGATGTGATTGACATTGCTATGATCCCTGTGACTTATGAACCTCTGGAGGGCGTACTTGTTGTTGCTGTAGGACTTTGCTCGGTGGACAGGTACATATGGGGGAATGATTAGCTTGGATCTCCATGGGGATGAAAGCCCAATAGATGGATGTTGTGACCCCAACCAGGGGTAGAGAGATACTAGAGACTTGCACCAGGAAGAAAGAAGCATGTTGCCCTTAAGACACTTTGACAGACCTAGATCCAGGGGGATCTTTCCTTTCCACCTGGACGTTGACCCTTGTTAGCCCATGACGTCATCATCTTGACCCTAGTTGTCATCCAGAGCTAGGGTATGCATTTATGAGGGCAATTATGTGCTGGTTGGCACATGTGGCATCATACAGGGCCTTTGGAGGCCAAACGTTTTGCATGTGGGACCCAACTTTCCATCCCAGAGGCTCAACGTCACCCTAGAAGGGCATGATGTCACCCTTGGAAATGATCTTAGGGTTTAATTACTTTTAATTATGTAAAAATTGGATTTTTGATGTAATTGGGCCAAGTCGGCCTTTTTATGACCTAATTTTAATTAAAAGGTCATTGAAATTGTATAAATAGAGAAATTACTCTCATTTTTTCATAATCACTCATCACACAAGTGGTCTGGTTTGAAATTTGCACCCTTCTTGGGAGTTATTGGCTGAAATTTTAGGCGCACTTTCTCTTGGAGGCTAAATTTTGCAACTAGGATCATTTCTTGGTGAAGTTACTTGGCATTTTAGGGTTTTATGGCTTGATTATTCTTGGTGAAGTAAGTAAATCTGCAATTCTTCATTTTATTTAAATGGTTTATGGTAAATTTGCTTATTCATGTTAAAGATTATGAAATTGCTTGCTTGACAAACCCTAGGAGTAAAGGACTTAATTTGCTACTTCTTTACTCTTCACTTGCTGGACTTTGCTAAGAAGGTTTTGACTTAGGTGAACCTCTAAAGCCCTAAATATTAGCACTTTAGTGGTCATTACCTAGTCAAAGAAAGGAAGGTTTGCTCGAGCCTAAAATTGCTTACACTCTAGCAAATTCATTCTTAGGGTTTGGATGTTTGAGGCCTTGAAGAGCCAACACCTCTTCCATCCATCCCCACTCCTTAGGCAAGTATAATCTTTGTGTCATTTCTTCCAAGAGAAAACCATCACCTATAGACTCCATTACCCTATAAAGGCACTAGTCTATTCACTATAGTGATTGATTGATCAAACAACTCTTAAACTATCTTCCTTGAAACATTTACTAACTTCCACTAACCTTAAACTAGACTAATTCATTGACTAACTTGCTGCTGTTGCAAAAGATTGCTATAGCCATCTAACAACAACAAATTTATTTCAAAAGTGACATTAAATGCTGATTAGACATTTCCAATTTTGCTTGTGACAAGTAGTTATCATTCTGCCAATTCAAAGCTATATTTCCTTGTCTTTTTCAAGCAATTTCAAGGCATAATTATTGTGGCTGTTACAAAATACTTATTGCTGTTGTAGATGATTACATTGCTGCAATTTTATATCAGCTTACTTATTTTTCAGAGGTTCATGGTCTAATAAAGCACTAACATCATTTGGTACTTGAAAGTTGCCACTTTTTCTATTTGTTGTCTTATTCTGGGCAGGTACACCTTATTTACTTTTTGCTTCATATCTATAAGACACGAAGAACCTTTGACTTAAGTGACCAGTGAGAGGGCGGGGGGGTCATCTGCGCTTTAGGTCACTGGGGAAGTCTCCCTTGGGGTATTCTTGGTATACTCCTAAATAGAAAGGGGTTTCCTATTAAGGTGACAGTGATAGATCACTCYYTGTTACGCAAATTTTGCATCCACTTGCCTTGGGCTTTGGGAAAGTACAGATTGTGCGATAACATGGTTTAAACCTCATTCTTCTCTATCATCTAGTTCAATCTTCAAGGTGTTGCATGCTTGACTTCATAAGCCTAAAAGATGATGACACTAGTCTAAAGCCATTCTTGTGGTAAAATTTGCATTTAGAATTAACATTCTCTCTCTCAAAACGATCTCACTAATTTCTCGAACCCTAACTCTAGCAAACTATTGATATTTATTGCTGTTGTTACAAAAGTTTGCTACAACCACTTTTTTTACTTTAATTTGCTGCATACATACTTGGAAAAGTGGCTTAAGATACTCATAATTCAGATCTAGCAATTGGATATTATTCTACATGTTGAAGGTTAATTTTACATGCTAAATAGCTACATTTTTGAGTACTTTTTCTTGCTGCTGTTGCAAAATATTAATTGCTGTTGTACATTGATTTACTGCTGTAATTTTGCAACAGCCATTTAATTTTTTGATTATCTAGTGTCTAAGAGGTCATTGTTGAACTATATAACTTGATGATTGTCTGTATTATGCTCCAAATTGTTTATTGTCTCGTACAGGTGAAGCAATTACCTTGACATCTTTCTTACCTCTCCTAGACCTAGACCTAACCTTCAGGTGACCAAGATAGGGGGTTGTAGGCTCGACTAATATTGCTATTTGATCCCTTGAGGTCAGTAGGGAAGCCTCCCTTGTGGTGGACCTTCTTCCATCACCAAAACAAGGGAAGTCTCTACTTAGGTGACAATGGTAGAAACTTCCAATTGCTACACAAGATTGGGATCTTGTAGAGGGATTTACACTTGTACAAATCCTGTGATTATAGTCCTTCCATTTTGATATGCATTCAGTGCATTAGGACTAGGGGTGATCTTCTCATAACGAGGGGGCAAAGCTCAAGCTGGCCTTTGGCTTTCAAAGTTGGCCATTTATTATTCCACATTTTTTTCTTTACTTATTTTTATATTAGCTGCATCAACCTTGGCATTCTAGCCCTTCTTCCCATAGGAGGATGAACCACAKKSTTTTTTGGTGTACATGTAACAACCATACCGAAGTTTATTACACCGCGGAAGGCCCCRAGATGGAAAGTGTTAAAGTATAAGGGAAACAATATATTACCCTTATCAAAGCCTCCTAGTAGTACCCCTGTTTCCCAAGAGTGACAACATGAGACTAGGACACTAAAGATGGCCAACAAGGTGAAACAAGACAAAGATCATAACTTTTGAGTCTATGATTCATTATCCAACTTCAACCCATGATCCTCTCTCAGATGTCAAATGCATAAAGTATGACACTAATATGAAACAAGGATTAATGTACCAAATAATGTGCTGGACCACCATCTTCCAATGAACCATGCTGATCAGGTGTGATGAGCTATGCTGATGAGGAATGAGGCATCTTGGGGGGTTGGTGACTGTGGAAAATGTTGATCATCATCATCGAGATCATGTCTTCATCGTTGTGGGCCATGAGACATGTGAAGAGAAACGAGGTACTATCAGGCTGCTAAAACTGATATGTCTTTGATCATATTTTAGCTCTAAGTTTGAACTTCCAAAACTCTCCTTTGCTGCTTTTTAGGACAGCAAATTGTTTAGTAACTTTTTGCTGATAATTTTTGTGGTTAAGTGTCCTTTTGAGGTGCCCTTGCAAGTGTTTTCATGCCAATGATTAGCACATACAATAATACTCAAAACACATAACACTCTTCACAATCTTTACAACTCTAAATGCCGATCTACATTTCTAAGCATGTATGAAAAATGACACATAAGTTTTTGATCAACATGACCTTGGAAAAACCCCCAATGGGGAAAACCAGTTTGGAGTAGATGTATATAGAAGGCCTCAAAGCAAAAAGTACAACACAGAAAACATATACAAGTGAACCTGGTACAATAACAACCCTTCTCGGAAGCCTTGGAGTACCTTGAAGATGTCCCTGCTAGCCTCTTGAAGCAAGGCACCTTTTTCCTTGGTGCGCCCCTCTTGCTTTGCTAGCCTTTGGTCCTCTTTCCTTGTGCCTTTGCCTTTGCTTGAACTTGATCCTTGCCCTTTGCCTTTGCTTTTGCCCTTGGTCTTGCACCCCTTACACAAGAGTGCCTCCCTCCATAGCTTGGTGCGCACTAAGCTCAAGTGTGCCGCTCCTCTAGCAAAAACACGTGTAGTATGCGCCCTCACTTACCTTGTGCCCTCCTCTCCTCTAGGGTGCGCCTATCCTCAACAAGTGAGACTCCTCAACAAGGTGTGTCCTTCTCCTCAAGCTTGATGCGCCTCTCTCACAAAGTGCACCCTCCACAAGCTTGTGCACCCAAACACTAGCTCAGGGTGCTCACTGCAAAGAAAATATCTGGCCTGGCATTAACTAGGTACATCAAGGATCCAATCAACTGCATGTATATCGTGGGATCCACCAAATTTGAATTTGAAGTAGAATCACTCAACTTCTTCAGATTTGTCATCATAGGTGTAGTCATGGACCTGCAGTCCATCACATCATCAGTATCCCCTGAATGAGGAAGATCTCATTTAATCTCGTCACACTTCTAATCCCAAGAGTACATCCGGCCAGGATCCTCCATCTCGAACTCTGAGGCCAACTCCCTTTGTCACTGGAGTAAGTCTTGTTGTCTAGTTTGCTTCACTGGCTGCTCCCTCTGTGACTGAGACAAAATCCATACCCAGTCCTCCTGACTGGCTACCTCTTCTGTCACTGTAGCAAGATCACATCTCCTAGAAGCTTCTTGCCTCTGAAGCTTCTGTCTGGCCTCCTCAACTCATGACACTTGTTTGTCAGTCCTGGGAGATGTCTCTCCCCCACCTGGATCCGGGGGGGAACTCCCTCTAAATAATCGACTCTCTCTTGAGCCAACTGACTATCTCTGAGATCAGGCTCACTCTGAGACTTTACAATCTCTAGAGCCATCTGCTCCCTCAACATCTTTTGAAGGCTGATCTCCAATGAATTGTCCTGGGAGGCTGCTCCTCCCTATTGGATCCTGAGAGATGACTCCCTATGAACTCTATCTGCCTCTGAATTGGTACTAGGTGGGGTCATCTGCCTCACCACTAGTGGAGCCACCTGCTCCTCCCTATCAATCTCCATGTGGAACACTTTGTATCCCACAAAAGTATCCTTCTTTTCAGAAGGTTCTAACTTTGTCTTCTTTGCCTTAGGTATATGGATGTATACTGTCATGTATACAACTCCATGTCTAGCTAGCCTGCTCCATGTCTCAAACTAGAGACCATCTAATTTGTTGCCTCCTGCAACCGTCACTGTAGCTCCCTCTCAGAGCTATCACTTGTGACATGCCCGGAACAAGTGAAATAACAAAAAAATAGCAGACAAGAACAATATTCTTATGATAAGGAAATAGGAACAAGAATAAAAAAATGGGAAATAGGAACAACACTTTTCCAGTGTTATTACCAATCAGTCCTTTGTGGTAACCTGCCCGGAACAAAACAAGAACAAAAGACAAGAGCAACACTTTTCTAGTATTGTGACCTCCATAGTAACCTACCCGAGACAAAGACAACAACCAAGAACATCTCCTAGAAGAGATCAATTTCATCTTGTAAATAAGTGCATCATTAGTACTAAACAGTGAGCATTTACACAATGATCATTGTACTGATAATATTCAAGTGTCACTAAACATTTGATACCAAAAAGTACTATCAGTAATAGAACTCTAAAGACTATTGTCCCGGTTACAATATTTATTTAAGATGCAACAATATAAAAATATCAAACATGATATGCAAACCTGGAGTCGTAATTGCTAGGGAGGTTGCACTATTCCTTTGAATGCACTAGATCTAGGATCCCTTTGTCACTGCTTGGACAAATGTCCTTTTTCCAAGTGTACATCTTCTGCAAACACCCTCATGATATAACTTATATACAAGTGCGTACCTCTAAAATTTGTAGCACCCAATGCTGTATATGTCGTGTCGGGGAAAGTGTCGGCGAGGGTCC
>SNQJ01S0070790.1:45700-64198 GCA_010110895.2 Picea sitchensis
TTCACTTTTGACTTAAAACTCCTAAGTCAAAGTGAAATTAGAATCATAAAGTAAAGTACAAGGGTAATAGTCTTCCCCCTTTGTGCTTAGAGACTCATAAGCCCTTTGTGCTTAGAGACTCATAAGCACATGGGGACCACTTTCCAAGGTACCCAAATCTCAACAAATTAGTATGGAAATCCAATCAGTTTTTCCAAAGTCTTTTAGTGCATTATTTAAATAATGCACAACACATGGTGTCCAAAAATTACACTTCATTCCTTATGTACCATCAACCTTGCAACGTTGTAAATCGGGGTTGTATTTATGAAACTCATGTAATGTTTGTTGGCCCACCCTCCATAATGGTCTAACATAATTGGTCCTTCAAAAAGATTATGCTCTTCTCTTAAGAAGATCACCTATAAAAAAGAAATCGCCTATAAAAAAGAAATGGGAACCAGATATGTAAGATAAAACAATAATGAATGATTTCAATCATTCTTCCAATTATTCATCACAATGAAACAACCATCTACACTCAATGATGACTTTATTGGCAGCATCATCTTCTCAAGGCAAGTTTTCTAGTTTTTTGCTTGTCAACCAACACAACTTCTTATACCTTGCAAACCACCATTAATGGTACACACCATTGATTGGTGGTGGCATCATGGTACAAAGGCTACAAAGTTTACACTTAAAAGCATTGAAGAGATAAAGTGGGCACTTGGGCACTAACACCATAAGGGAGGTAGATCTTTCCACTGGGGTAAAGAAAGACCATTAGTATGCAATATATGTTTTGAACAAGAAAAATGCCTCTTACAACCCAACTCATCATTTCTTAAAGTGTGTACTGAAGGTCATGGAAGGTCTTACCTTATGCTCAAGTAAGACTCTTTTAGCTAAGTGAGGTAAGTGACATAACCTTATCTTCTAGGAAGCTCAAGTGACCTTATTTGCTTAAGAAAAAAGTTGTTCTGGACTTGTATATTGTGATATGTTAGTGTAAATGAAAGTTATGTTGAAAAGCACAAGAGTTTAGTTTGAAGGTGGTGGAGATGCATTGTTTAACATTAAGGGATTTTTCTATTAACAATGAAATAGAAGCAGATAGATGTTACCGGTAACAATTTTCAAAGAAAAAAAATTCTAGGGGTTGTCCATCATGACCGGAGACAGTTGTGAATGTTTCTATCCTCATCCTATGGGAAAGGAAACATTTCCATCTCAAGGACACAGACCAAAAAGCAAGGGGCCATATCTCCTTGCAACACAAGCTTACATGCATCATTGACCTAAAAGATTTATAAAGCAAATACCAACAATGTAGGGGAGGTTCACCTTCTTCCTTTGAGGGAATGGCAATCAATATGCATTATATTTTTTAACAAAAAATAATGACCTCTAACAACCCAACTCATCATTTTTCAAGCTCTATCATCAAGGTCATGGAAGGTCTTACCTCATGCTAAAGACCCTTCTAGCTAACTGAGGAAAGTGATAACCTTATAATCTACCAAGCTCAAGTGACCTTGCTTAAGCGAAAAGTTTTTTTGCACTTGTTCATTGTGACCTCTAACAACCTAACTCGTCATTTTTCAAACTCCATCATCAAGGTCATGGAAGATCTTACCTCATGCTAAAGACCCTTCTAGCTAACTAAGGAAAGTGATAACCTTATATTCTACCAAGCTCAAGTGAGCTTGCTTAAGCAAAATGTTGTTCAACACTTGTTCACTGTGATATGTTGGTACAAATGGAAGTTATGTTGAAAAGGATGCACCACATACAATTTCCATGTATGCTTTGTGAAGAGTTTTACCTTGTAGGTGATGGAAATGCACCATTTAAGTACAAGAATTTTTCTACTAACCATCAAATAAAAGCAATCACGTGTTATCGATAATTTTCAAAGAAAAAATAAATATTTTCATTGATATGATTCAAATAAAAGATGTGATTAAGGGGTTCAACTTGTAGCATTTCTCAAGTAATACTCTTTTGACTTTACAATTTTTTTGAAAATCAAATCTCAAATGTAGTTTCTTTTTTTTGAAGGTAGCAAAACCTACCATAACTCAGTTGTCAATAGATCATGAGGACAATCATTAGTTGCTACTATCCACAAATGTGGATTGACTCATCACCGTTATTCAAGGAAAACCATGCCACCTCAAATGACCTACCAAGACCTAAAAACAATTCTAGCGTAACTAATATTTGCGAGAGCCAAAATCTCTTGTGGTCATCACTAAGGCTATCTCCAATGGGGTATAGTGCTTTCTAGTAAGTTAGTAACATGTAGCTTTAGTTACATACATGAGACCAAATACTACCCAAGAGGTATCAAATCTCAAATGTATTATGGACTCTTTATATGAATAAAACATACAAAAATTACAATGGAAAATAAATTGTATCTATATTATTTAAAAATATTAAATTAAGATCAAATGAAATAAATGACATAAGTACCCATTGTAATTTTATTTAATTGAGAATGGGGAAGAAAAGAATCATCGTGAGTAAAATTTTACACAAGAATTCTTGAAAAATATTGCTTGGCCACTATTAGCAAGGTGGTCATAGATTGGTTATCATTATTTGTTCCTGCTGCTCCCTGGAAATGTTAGTGTGCTAGTTCCCTTGCTGCTCCCTGGAAATGTTCGTGTGAAGTTCCCTTTATCCGCCAGATTGATTTTGTGCATATTTAACTAAATAGATTATGTTCGTGTGAAGTTCCCTTTATCCGCCAGATTGATTTTGTGCATCTTTAACTAAATAGATTAGTTCCTCTTTCCGGTACCCCTTTTACGTTATGAATATACCCCGCTTAAATTTGTTATGAATATAATAGAATTTTTTATTTTAGGTTACAGATTTTCGAGCCAGAGATTTGGCACATCAGAGTCAAGAGAGGCCATGAGCCAAGCAGTCGAAAACTGAAAATTTAACATATTAATGCAGTGTTAAGTTGTGAATAAATGAATTTTCTTACACTAAATTCATTTGCATTTGGTCATGTAAATGCCTTTATTAGTAAAGTTATAGTTGTCCTTGGCTAAAATAGATATTTCTTGCATAGTAGAGGTTTTTCCATTATCTGCCAAAGATATTTCTATCAGCTGAAAAATCAGTCAAATTGTGAATAAATGAATTTTCTTACACTAAATTCATTTGCATTTGGTCATGTAAATGCCTTTATTAGTAAGTTATAGTTGTCCTTGGCTAAAATAGATATTTCTTGCATAGTAGAGGTTTTTCCATTATCTGCCAAAGATATTTCTATCAGCTGAAAAAGCAGTCCAGGGAGATGTGCCGGAGCAGTATCAGACGAGAGATATTCACATCGTCTTTGCCTCGTTTATCATTGTTTATACGAGACTGTATCTAAGGTATGTAATAGCAAGCACAACTACAGCTAAATTACAGAGACTACTCTGACAATCTAACAGAAAACTGCATTTGCCCATACAGTGTATTACAAATCTCATGCATAAAATTGAAGACTGATTTAACCCACAAGCCTGCCACGGGGATGAATAATTCTAAAAGGCGTAAGAATAAAACTTCTAACATACTTGTTAACGCTTGGAACATGTTATTTTATTAATGTAAAATGGCATCATCCATACTTACACAATGTAGTGCGCCAACTAGCTGATCAAATATACACCAGTACACAAAATCCACATGATAGATAAAATCCAACCATGTAGGAGACATACATGATCTCTTACAACAACATTTAGAAGCCAACTAGCTGATCAAACATAGACCAGTATACAATATCCAGATAGATACAATCCAATAATGTAGGAGACAAACATGATTTCTTACATCTATATTTAGAAGCATTTATCTTGCAGCCACATCCAGAGCATAGAACCCGAATGGAACCAGAGCCAAGTCATCCACATCCATGTTAGCTTTCAGGTTACTCTGAAAGTGCTTACACCATGTTTGGGGGAGCTTAATGAGATTTGGGGTATATGGTGTATGATCAGCCCCTTCATGGTCCGAGATGGATTGACACATGGGAGATGGTCCATGATGGATTTGCACACTGGACATAGCTTGCTCAGTGGTTGCATGACCTCAATTGGGTGCTTGCTTGGCATTCGTCCCTAGGGAGTTGGAGTTCTCTTGACAGCTTGGGGGGCATCCTTCATGATGGCCACATGGAGAGGTTGGCTTCCTTGGAAAACACCAACTAGGTGGTTCCCTAGGGCATTGGAGCCCACATGTGTTTATTGCACAATGTAGTGATCCATACTTGCACAATGTAGTGTGCCAACTAGCTGATCAAATATATACCAGTGTACAATATCCACATAGATACAATCCAACAATAGAGGAGACAAACATGATTTCTTACATCTAACATTTAGAAGCATTTCACTGGCAGCCACATCTAGAACATAGAACCCGAATGGAACCAAACCCAGGTCATCCACATCAATGTTAGCTTTCAGGTTACTTCTAAAGTGTTTACACCATGTTTGGGGTTGCTTCAAGAGATTTGGGGTACATGGTGTGTGATCAGCCCCTAGATGGTCCATGATGGATTGATAAATGGAAGATGGTGGATTTGCACACTGCTCAGTGGTTGCTTGACCTCAATTGGGTGCTTGCTTGGCATTCTTCCCTGGGGCATTGGAGTTCCCTTGACAGCTTGGGGTATGTTCTTCATGATGGCCACATGGAAAGGTTCTCTTGCTTGGAGAACGCCCTACCTAGGAGGAGCAATGTGCATCTTAGACGAGGGCATCAAACCCTAGACAACATGGGGCAGCTTGAATTCCTATATGGAGGCATGGAGTTGGCTCGTGACACATGGATTGTGAGATTTTTCATGCAAGGGGGGAGTGGACCCAATGGTGTGCCTAACTTAGGAGGAGCGACGGAGTCTATATGGACTTGTGATGGAGGGGTGTGGACCCACCTTGAGTAGCTACATCATCTTGGAGCCTTTATTGTGTACGACATCACCTTGGAGGTTAACATGTGTACCCGCGAAGTGTAGCACTTCACTTGTGTGAGCCTACATGTGTTTAATGTAGGTTCCTTGTAAGGGCATTGGCCCACATTATATTGTTGGCCTCCCTTACCTCCTCCATTCATATTCTTCATTGTTCATTATGCTTATCACTATTGTGCTAGAGATGTGATCAAGTGGAGCACATTCGTTATCTTGTCTCTCTTAGATCTTCATTTGTATGTAGTCTCTCTCTCTCTCTCTCTCATTATGCTTATCACTCTTGCGTTAGAGATGTGATCAAGTGGAGCACACTAGTCATCTTGTCTCTCTTAGCTCTTCATTTGTACTTAGTCTCTCTCTCTCTTAGAGTCGCTAGGGTTTCTTGATCTTCTTGGAGCATCTTGAAGTTTAGGGTTAAGGTTTCAATCCTTGAAGAACTGAGATTAGGGTTTTGAGATGAAACCCTGGGATGTATTTGGTGAAGAATAAGAAGAGGAGACATCTTGCCTTGGAGGGCTTGTTTGAGTGATTCAGGCACGTTGGAACTCATTAGTTGAGCTTGTGTTCTCGTTGTTTTCCCTAGATAGGATTTTGGAAAGCTAGTGGATTGTACTAGCCTTGTGATAAGGCTATGGTATGTACAACTACTTCATCTTATGCATATTAATGAAGTTTTTAGCTATCCAATACTTTGTAAATAGCAGATTTGATTTCCAGCCATCTATGTTCTTCGTGATTTGTAATTTACAGCTATATATGTCTTGCTGATTTGATATAAGTAAAGGGAAATTATGTTGAGTGATTTAACATTGTAATTGAAGAAAATAAACGTTGTTTACTGCTGTAAATAAGAGTTTTCAGAGCTGGTTTATGCATGATAAGATTGCCTTAGAGGACTGAAACTTATCATGACGCTTTGGTATCTTTTCTCCTTGGATTGCCTAGAAGTTTGGGTTGCTAAGGATTGAAATATTGTCTATTTCCACTGTTGTTTTGTATTGTATTTCATAACAGCCGTAACGCTGAAAATTCAAAGTTAAGATCTGGAAAAACTCTAGTTAAAAAATGAAATTTCTGAATTCCGAACTCCAAGAAATTTCAACAATCAAATCATGCCATTTAATATTGCTTCTTGTTAATGTTTAAGCCATTATTATAGATGTTTGCATTTCATTAGATAACAATAGCATAATCCAAGATCACTGAGAAATACACAATCACAAGAGACACAGCATTTATCCTGGGAAAACCCTCTAGGGGAAGAAAACCCAGCAAAACTTCCTTAATATAAATAGCCAATACAATGCCAAGAGATCTTTTATGCTAATACAGAAAGTCCTCTCCCAGATATGCGCCACTCTCTCTCTCCTTCATCTCCGGTAGAAGATATGAACTTGTCTCTCAAACTGAGCAAGTGAGTTGTGTCTAAGTGAGGCACTAACCTCCTATATTTATACAAGTCTAGCACGTGTGAAGTGTCTCTTCACTGGCAGGGCCAACTTCTCAAACTGGGTGGGTAAACCCACCTTTATTATATTTCTGGGTCTCTTTATTATCTGCTGGGGCCGACTTCTTATTCTGCCTATTACAATTGTCTTTTGACCAATCCACAAAAGGGGATTTGGTCCTATTACAATAACCAACACGATCAATCCACAATGGGGATTGATCCTATGAATAATATATCAATAATAATAAGAATACTCTTTGCAATTACATTATTTCAACACTTCTTCAATTCTACTGCCACTTCTCTATCACGGAACCAGTTACTTATGACCAGATAACTTAACCAGCAGCAGCATTTTGCAATTGTGACCAACACAGGACCCCGCACTCCACAAGGTATGCAAGACCAATGTCTGTAATCCTTGTGGATACCAAGCTCAAATCTGTTAGCTTGCTACAATCAATTGACAGAAAATCGAGCCCCTTATCATTCACAGATCAGCACTGATCAAGGTTAAAGTACCCCAGACCCGTGGAATTCAACAAAACCTTCATTTCAGCATATTGCTAACCCCCTCACACTTCACCCAGCTAAAGTGCTGAAGAGCAGTCATGCTGTTTGCTGTGGCTATTAAGCTTACATCACTGACAATTGTGAAACTCAGATCCAGATGCCACAGATTTGATAAAGAGCAATAACAGAGAAGGTTCTTGAAGAGGGCCCCAAAGCACACTACAGATTGATCTGCTGTAACTGCTTGTTTGATCAGACCAGCACTTTGAGCTCCATATCCCAAGTTCCCTGGCCATGTATCCACATATCCGAATATGTCAGATTACCGGTTACCCAAAGCTGTTCACCTTCAGCCATGCTGAGTACAGCAGAAATTGCAACACTAGAGAACAAGAGCGCACCAGTGTTCCTCATGAGGGCAAGTTGGTCTTATGACATTCCTTCTCTATTTTTTGTCTGTGGGAATTACTGTGCATTTAGTATGTAGGGCGCACTTTGCCTAGGTGGGTGCTTTAGCGCTAGAGTAATGGAGTGCTGTAACTGCTGG
Organism: Picea sitchensis; assembly: GCA_010110895.2. Classification (NCBI taxonomy): domain Eukaryota; kingdom Viridiplantae; phylum Streptophyta; class Pinopsida; order Pinales; family Pinaceae; genus Picea; species Picea sitchensis. Next base: position 53,177 of record SNQJ01S0070790.1, read on the forward strand.
TGATTAATTTCAGTCTGAGTGCAGTAATGACAGGAGTTACCTGCAAGTGGGGAGCACTTCTCCATGTGTGCATTCAATAACTCATTCAATGATGGGCGCACTCCTCCTTGATCACATTAACTCCTTAAGGGCTCAGAAGTTTTGTGGGAATTAATTACCAATGAGGGCACATTCATCGAGGCCATTCATGGCCACCTTGTAACCTTCTCTTCCTTGGCTTATGAAAGGAGAACAGGGCAAATTAGTTCTTCATTGAGATTTGAGTGCTTTTGTATGTCACTGTGACAGATAGTTTGTGGCAGTCTGTGTTAACAGCTGTGATAATTTCTTAGTAATGAGAATATTATGTGATTGCTGATTGGAGTCTGTTTCTGCTGTCTCAATTTCCAGATTGCAGATTTTATGTAGAGTTAGCTTCCTTCTATCTGCTGTTTTGAATTACTTACAGAATGCAGTGTTTGCGCTCTTGAATTTACCTTCACAAAGTTTTGGTATGTGTCAGTCTTAAGATTTTATAGGCACGATCTAAACTTCCAGTTTTAGGACCTGTAAGATTCATTCTTTGAGTGCAGATCCAAACTATAATAATTAAAATTGACATGGTATCAAAGCTGTGCATCTGAAATCTTCCAGGAATCCACATATGGATGCAACTGTTTACTGTGAGAGAGAGCTGTCGGAGATTTCACTGGTTGAGATGCCCTCGCTTCAGTTATTGATGCTGATCCATGCCAGAGATAGACACTTGGACCTGTGAGAGGCTTGAGAGTGAGATGCCCATGATACTCTACTAAGTGGAGTGTTGTTATTTGTATCTCAGAGAGGTGATCTGCCCCTGTGAGAGGTCGCTGATCTGATTTAATACCAGTGGATCTGTTGTTTGAGTTTTTGTTTGTACAACTGCAGCGTGACATCTCTCAGTCTCAGAGGGTGTGGACAAATTAGATGGCACTTCCAACTTTACACCTTGGAAGTGCAGACTGCAGATGCTCTTGGAGGAAGTCGAGAACAAGGTTACACCTCCTTTTCATCCCATTCAGTGGGCCAAGCACAATAAGAAGACAGCCAAAGCTAAGTGAATCATCCTTGATTTGGTGAGGGACCACTTGATCCCTCACATCGCAGGGAAGAAAATGACAAAGGATATACATGATGCCTTGTTCACTCTGTATCAGAGTGTGATCATATCCCACACAATGCTTTTGAAGAAACATGGTGGCAAGCTATCTAGTGAAGATGACTGAGTTGATAAATCAGCTGGCAGCCTTAGGAGATGAGGTTGATGAGGATGAGTTATTTCAGATAACTCTGAAGGGATTCTCACCATCTTGGATTACCTTTGTGAAGGAATATGTGCTCATGAGAAGTTTCCCACTTTTGAGAAATAGTGGGATGATTTTGTCCAGAGGGAGACCAAACTAGACACTCTTCAATGACCGGAAGAAATCCAGAATCTTGCACTCCCCTATAGAGGAAGAAGAACAGGAAGATGAAAGGAGGACCCATGAAGAAGAGAGTTTTTCATGTCATTCTAAGAAGGGGCTGAGCCATGTGACATGTTTTAGATGTCACGAGAAGAGATGCTGCAGTGGATGAGTTGGCATCCAAGCTGGAGAAATCCTTGTCCATGTTTTCTTTTTTGTCCACCAATACCATTTTTGGTGTTGGCTGGTATGTGGACAATAGTGCATCCAGCACATGACCTTTACTTGGAAGATCTTCAGCAAGTTTCATGAGCGAGAGGGAAGCATGCAAGTAGAGTCAAGAGATGATGCTACGTATCTAGTGACTAGAATAGGAACCATCTCTTTCTTAATGCCCTCAAGTGATGCTCTTGATTTCACTGAAGCTCGGTTTGTTCCTAGTTTGACCAAAAAACTTCTTTCAGGTTCAGCTATTACAAATAGGAAATGTGCAGTTGAACTAAATGGTCAGCCGTGCACCATCAGACATCACAGCTGGGATCATATGAAGGTTTTGGCTAGTGGTGAGCAAGGAGGAGGCCTCTACAGATTCTCTGTTGATCCTATGAAGCATGAAGCTCTAGTGCATGATAGTGAGAAGTTGAATGATTTGTGGCATAAGCACTTTGGCCACTTGCACTTTGGAGCCCTTCCTCTCTTGAATGAAATGGTGAAGGGACTACCAGACTTCAAGGTTGGAAACATTGGAGGGTGCAAGGGATGAGCACTCAGGAAACATTTCAAAACTGTGTTTCCATCCAGTGAGAAGTCGTCAAGAGAAATTCTTAACTTGATCCATTCATATGTGTGTGGACCCATGTCCTCTTCCTCGTTAAAAAGGAGCAATTCTTGACTTGATCCACTCAAACGTGTGTCAACCCATGTCCTCTTCCTCATTAATAGATAGTCTGTATTATGTTTCCTTTATTGATAATGCCTCACATAAAACCTGGATTTAGACTTTGGAGGATAAAGTGTTTAGCAAGTTCACAATGTCAAGCCCTTTGTCGAGAATCAAACATGCAGGAAGATCAAAGTGTTAAGATTTGACAATGGAGGAGAATAAACCTCTAATGAGTTTGATGCTCGTTGCGAGCATGCAAGGATCAAGACGGAGTTCAATGTGTCTTACAACCCGCAACAGAACAGGGTTGCAAAGAGGAAGAACCGAACAATTACCGAGACTGCAAAAGCAGTGATCCATAACATGGATCAGCCCATGTATCTTTGGACAGAAGCGTGTAACACTGCAGTCAACATTCTAAATAGATGTCCTCACAAGATTTTGAAAGATAGCATACTGAAGGAAGCTTTTACCAGTGAAAAACTTGAAGTATCACAGTTCCATGTATTTGGGTGTCTTGTCTATATTCACGTTCCTGATGAGAAGAGATCTAAACTGGAACCCTCTAGTATCAACGGTGTGTTTGTTGATTACAGGGAAACTTCCAAAGCTTACTGAATTTATGGTCAGGCACAACACAAGACAATGGTGAGCAGAATGTGAAGTTTGTGGAGAATGAATAGTCCTATGAGTCCTTGGAACCTTCTACAGAGATTGAATAAGAAAAATTTGTTGTCCTTGTTATCCCCTAATCTAGGGATAACTAAGGAGATTATGTCTCAAGGCCCACAGGTCCTAGACATGGAGTACCGAGAACCAAATCGACTTGAACATGGCCCTAGAGGGCCCATCCTTTCATTCTTCAGCGCCTCCACTTTGTCAACAGCAGCAACATCCATCACCTCGGCCTGGGCCTACAGCAAAAATGGATCTTGCTCCATGAGGTAATGAGTCCGGGTATCATGGTATGTGTCACTATGATCCTCAAAACCTTTGAATATGTGCATTCAATTCTTTTTGTTTCTAGTGGGTGCTTGGATCTTATGCTTTTCCACTTGACCACACCTGGGGGGAATGACAGGATGTCCTAGTAAGCTGGTACCAATAGGGTTTGAGTTGCAACTGGGGGGATTCATAAAAGGTCATCGTCCACTGCCACCATACTTACCAATTTTCATCTTTTTCCCGCTCATACATCCCATTACACTGGTCCGGGCATTGGGTTGGCCAAATATCTAAGGGTTGTACCTTGCCTTGTGGGAAGAAGGGGCTAAAGGCCTAGAGGGTAAAGGTAGCTGGCAAAAGATAAAAGCCAAAAGAATGAAACCTTGAGATGCTTCACCCAGGGATCCCCGAGAAAGAAATAAAAAAAGCTTCTCAGCAAGAAACAGAGGGACCCATAAAAAATAATAAAACAAGACCTAGTTGGAGGATAGGGGGTCTCATCACGAGCCAACCTATTCGGTCCATGGGCATGTAGCGATATGACACTACCAACAGTTGGTCACCACGCTAAGGTAGTGGCTCTTGGTGGCATAGCCAAGAGAAAGGGGGTCTCATCACAAGCCAGCCTTCTCATCTCTGTGAAATGTTTGTGGGTAACATTGCCACCACTAGTCACCACGCTAGGGCAGTGTCCCCTAACTAGCCTCTTGAAAGAAAAAGCAATAGGAATAAAGATAAAAGGCATGAATGGGCTTGGAAACATTTGCATCCATGACAGGTGCAGCTCACCCTCTTCAAAGGCACCCACAGGTAAGCCATACATTTCCCTGCTATCACTGCACCCCTTGCCCAGAAACATCTCACATCCAATGAGCATTAGCCCAATAGGACGTCCCAGCGTTTCCTCCAAACTTGGCTTGTAGATTAGTATAATGTCTTTGAGCACTTGTCCGAGTAAAGGGGGTTTTATGCACATGTTTAATAAACTTGATGATTAGATGTGATTGACATTGCTATGATCCCTGTGACTTATGAGCCCATGGAGGGCGTATCTGTTGATGTTGCAGGGCCACACCCGATGGATAGGTACACATGGGGAGATGATTAGTTCGGACCTCCATGGGGCTAAAATCCCACCAGATGGATGTTGAGACCCCAGCAGGGGGCAGAGACAGATCAGAGGATTGCACCAGAGAGAGAGGAGGACGTTTCACCAGGGGCAGCCTAGCAAGCCCAGACCCAGGCGGGTTGTGCCCTTTCCACCATGATGTAGGCCTTGGAAGGCCCATGAGGTCACCCATGGCGTCATCCAGCGCTTTGGGAGGTTTTGGAGGCAGTTGTGTGCCAGGTGGCACGTGTGGCAAGCTCCTAAGGCCCAAGAAGGCCTAACGTTTTGCTCCAAGAGGCCAACGTTGCCCAAAAAGGGCCTAACGTCACCCTAAAAGGGCATGACGTCACCTTAGCAGCTTGATTTAGGGTTTAAATATGACATTTAATGTAAAAACTGGTTATTATTTGTAACTGACCATGTCGGCCTTTTTGACCTAATTTTGGTCTTTGGTATTGTATAAATAAGGGGAAATTGCCTCTTATTTTCCATGATCTTTCACTCACACTTGTGAGGTCTGAAATTTGCGCCCTAATTAGGGTTTCATGACTGAAATTTAGTGCGCACTTGTTATAGGAAGGCTATTTTTTGGTGTTTTTGGCATTTTTCTTGGTGGAAAGTCTACAACTAGGTGATGTGCTATATTATTCTTGGTGAATGTAAGTAAAATTCTGCAATTCTTCTTTCTTTTGAATGGTTATAGTATCTTTACTTTGCATTTTGCTAAAGATTATGAAATTGCTAGCCTAAACCCTAGGAGATCAAGCACATGTTATTGTCCTTATCTCAATTTGCTATCCACCTACTAGATTGTGCCAAGGAGCCATTTTTCTTGAAGCCATTGCTAGGGCCTTGCCAGTGCAACACCCTAGCACGTGTTGCTTCATCTTAGCCGTCACTTGCTTAATTCTTTGAGTTAAAGAGGGAGGAAAATCTACTAAGGCCTAGGGTTACCTACACCTTGGCAGTCATTTTCCCCTAGGGTTTGGTGGTTGAAGCCTTGGCTTACCAACACTTCATCCATCAACTCCTCTTGTCTTTGGCTCTCCCATTATCATTCTGCTCCTTCAACATTTGCAGACACTTTATTGACTCCATTTTCCCTAAGAAAGCACTAGTCTAAGACCTCCCTTGAGTATTTTGATCAAACAACCTTCAAAACCTATTTTTCAAACAACCTACTAACACTTTCTAACCCTAGAATAGCTTGATCTACTAACCTACTTGCTGCTGTTATTAAAGTAAGCTACAGCCATTTAATGCAGCATTAAAAGCTCACAAAACAATTGTAAAAGCTGAATTATAGTTTGTCTTATATGCTTCTGCCAAATGCTAATGATATGACTTCAATGGTTAATGGTTTTTAGTCATTTTGAAGCTAGTTTTAAGACATTTTGTGTGAAGTATTGCTCGATAATCATTGCTGTTATAAGATTTATGTTTACTTCATCATATTCAGCAAATTGCTTCATTTAAGAAAGTCAATGGTTTTATCAAGTGCTAACCAGCAAGTGCTCTTGCAAATATATAGTTTTCATGTTGCTTTGTTCCGGGCAGGTACACTTCTGGTATATTATCTCTTTATTGGTTATTTAAAACTAGACTTTCTGATCGGTGATGACTTGTGAGAGAGGACCTTTACCTAGCCTTTTATCCTCTGCCTTCTCAAAACCCCAGGTCACCAGGGACGTCTCCCCTGGGCCTACCACCCTAAGTTCAAGGCCAAATTGTAGTGAGAGGGTTCTCTTCGAAAGAGGGAGTCGATTATGATGAAACATTTGCTCTTTGTTATCAGGTATAATTATATCCGTACCATCATATCTATTGCATCTTAGTTTGGTTGGCCTCTTTACTAGATGGATATAAAGACTCGTTTTCCTAATGGAGTGATTCAAAAGGAAGTATACATAAATCAGCTGGGAGGGTGTGAGGAGCATGGGCAAGATACCCAAGTCTGCAAATTAACAATTATGGGTTGAAGCAAACACCACAAGCTTGGCACTCTAGGATAGGTGAGTACTTGTTGAATCTAGGCTTCTCCAAGACTGGTGTAGATTCAAATCTTTATTATTTGTATGATGGCATTGATTTGCTTGTGTCAGTGTTGTATGTAGATGATTTGATTCTTATAGGTAGTTTTGAGAAGTTCATTGTGTGGTGAAAGTAGAAATTAGTGAGCATATTTGATATGAAGGACGTTGGTCTTMTGCATTAGATTTTAGGAGGTATGGCGRGACACAGGTGAAGTCTTTCTTCAGCAAGGAAAGTATATTGTGGAAATTTTGAAGTAATTTCAAATGTTCGACTATAAACCCTTGGCTACACCTATGGTACAAAATCTTAAGCTAACTTGTGTTGAAGATAATAATTTGGTTCATCCTACCTTATACACACCATTGATTGGGTCTTTGATGTGCTTGGTGAATACTAGGTCGGACATTTTCTATCTAGTGAATACATTGACCCTATTTATGGTTGAGCCCCACCAATACCATTGGAAAGATGACAAGCTTGTGCTCAGATATTTGAGAGGCACAATCCATTATAGCATGATGTATTTTGGAGATGTTTAGTTGTTGTAAATGGATTTATAGACTCAAATTAGGCTGGAAATGCTACTGCTTGGAAGAGTACCTCTAAGTTTTGTTTCAATCTGGGATTAGGTATGATTTCCTGGTTCAGTGGGACACAAGCGACAGTTGCTATAAACTCAACTGAAGCAAAGTATATGGAAAATTCACAAGTTGATTGCAAAGTTGACAGATCAGTGGTTAGAGGCCATTGATGTTTACTATGACAATCAAAGTCACATCAAGCTCTCTAAGAATCCAATATTTCATGATCGCACCAAACACATTGATGTCCAATACCATTTCCTGAGAGACCGAGTTTAGCAAGGAGGTGTCAAGTTCGACTACATTCCAATAGATTTGCAAGTGGTTGACATTTTGAGAAAGCCCCCATCTAAGGAGCAGTTTGAGATATTGAAAGCAAAGTTGTTGTTATTAAAGAACACCTTCCTCGGAAAGAGGGACTATTCGTGATCCGGATTAGATTATTATATTATTTGGCATCTATCTCGATGCTTTCAGAGTGGAAAAAATTGGAGGAATCAACTTGCAGGTTCATTCTAGTGGTAGGTCCCAATTTGGAAAATTAGGTCCTTCTGGAGCCATTTTGATGCATTAAATGGTGTTTTTTGTGGTTTTGGTGTCCAAAACTCATGCCCACCCCTTTAAAGATGTTCTACACTCTGAGACCTTTCGAACAGTGCATACCGTGCGTCAAGCAGAGTTCATATGCAAAAGTTATGCCTCCCGCAAGTTGACCTATCGTGTTGACCACCATGGTACAAGAGGATGTTGCGTCAGCCCCCATTACTCATGCATATGGAGCTAACCACATGAGGAATTTCAAGAAGATTCTAGAAGGTTCAAAGCCCTACCACAATTGAGGGTTGAGGAAGTCAAAAACCTACCCCTAGATGGCTATTGAGCTATGTTAAATATTGGGCCACTAGGAGAAGGGGTTCCATTCTATACTATTGTATTTTGTTCCATAGTTGAGCATAGCAACTAGGAGTGGGAAATTAGAGAGCATAACAGAGGGGGGTAATGTTTTGTAGCAGCCTAATAGGCCACGGGTCTCAGGTAACTCCATAGAGAGTGCCTTCTCCTTTGTACTTGCATTATTTCATTCCTTTGTAAAGCAGCCTCACCATCTAGTTGGGTTTTTTCCCATAAGGGTTTCCCAGAGAAAATCTATGTCATTTTGTGGATGGTGTGAAAATGTATTTTACTGTTCTCTATTTTCCGCATTTTATCTATTTCATGCATAAGTAGAAAATCAAAAATTAAATATTCTAGAAATCTAAAGAAATTTAACCTTCATAGCTAAATTTCAGTTTTATCAGATCTGTTGTGACGAACTGTTCCAGTGGAATATCCACGGCAGTTTACAGATCATATTGGTATCAAAGCAGGTTTTTCTTTTGGGTATTTGTGGGAAGTTGCAAGATCCAGGAATCGGCTTAAAGAGAAGTTGCAGAAACCCTAACCATGGAAAACGAGTCTATTCATAATAACCCTCAAGATCCAGTAGAAGAGAGATTTGAGCGGTTGGAAGCACAAGTTGTCAACATCAGTGGCAATATGAACCTCCTCATGGCGGCTCTAGCAACCAAGCTTAGACCGTTCGGAGATGATGGAGGCTCTAACTCAAAGATCACATCGGAGGGGAAATCGGGAGATTGGGAAGACTCAAGAAAGGAGTCGCAGAAAGAATCCAAGAAAGAGCAGTTGATTTTGAATGTCGTTAACCCTCCGTAGTCTCTATTCAAGATGGAAGCGAAAGTGGGCATAAAGTCATACCAAGGTGAGATCGATGCATTAAAACTTAATCATTGGTTGCAACAACTAGAAGTTTATTTTAGCGTTCACCATATAGATGAAGGGCAGAAGATTTCATTTGTTGGATTGAAGTTAGAGGGACATGATTTAACCTGGTGGGAAAGCCACATGGAATGGAGGGTGATCTGTCAGTAACTAGCTAGGAGGACTTCAAAACCCTCATCAAGTCTCAATTCTACGCTATAGGGTATGTAGAGGACCAATGGATCTGGTGGCACTACTTCAGGCAGAGGCAAGGGCAGAGTGTACAAGAATACACCACTTAGTTCAGAAAGATGGTCATAATGTTGGGTATCTCTCCCAAGAATCCAGATGTACTCCTCAAGTATCTGGGGGGTTTACACAGTCATCTACGAAAGTCGGTGATGCTCTTCAAGCCAAGGACAATGTACGAGGCATGTGTAAAGCCATAGTACCTGGAAAACATAGGCCAAAAAAAGGGGCAACCAAGTGGTTAGAAGCAAAAAGAACACTGGGAAGCTTCCAAAGAGGGGAAGAAGAAGTGGAAAGGGGAAAAAGATATGAAGACAGCAGCCACTACACATCAATGCAAAGATCCCAGCTACCATTGCAATCATTGCAACATCGATGGCCACACTGGGGAAAAGTGTTGGAAAATACATCCAGAGCTAAACTCGAAGAACCGCAAGAAGGACGAAAAGAAAAAGAACCTTCTAGCCACAGATTCGAGCAATCAAGTTGAAAGTAGCTCAGATGTGGATGAAAAGATTGCCTACACATCTGTGCAGAAGGAGGTGAATCTGAGTAGCCTTCATTACCAGGAAGAGAAGAAGATAACCAAGCTCTTCCACATCAAGATTCTGGTCAAGAAGGCCAAGATATATGCTTTGTTCGACTCTGGTTCACATGTTAATCTCATATCATTGGATTTGGTCAGCAAGCTTGAATGGGAGATTCACGATCATCCTAGCCCCTATCCATTGGATTGGGTAAAGAAGGATACAGAGATAAAGGTAACGAAACAATGTAAGATTAAATTTGCTATAAGTTAATGTTATTGATGATGTGGAATTGGACGTAGTACCCCTTGACATATGTGGAGTAGTGTTTAGAAGCCCCTATATGTATATGAGGGATGGAATCTTCCTGTAGAGAGTCAACCATTACCGACTGATCAAGGATAGGAAGTCCTACATCATCAACGTGCATAAAGGCAAGTCAACGATCTCACTAGTAAGTGCCAACCAAGCCAAGAAGTTGATTAGTTCTAGTAAGAAATATGTTTTGTTATTCTTAAGAGAAATCAGTCTAATGATGAGTCAATGAGAATGAGGGGTGTACAAACATCAATTGGAGGAGTTGCTACAGGAATACAAAGGAGTGTTCAAGGAGACTAAAGGGATACCACCCAAGACAGATGTGGAGCACGAAATACAGTTATTGCCAAACTCCCCATTGCCAAATATTGGGCTATACAGACAGTATGTTCTAGAAGCGAACGAAGTGAAGACGCAGTTGTTGGAGCAGGGTGTGATTCGACCAAGTACCTCACCTTGTGGGTCACCCATAATAATTGTACCCAAGAAGGATGGGACTTGGAGAATGTGTATCAATTACAGGGCATTGAACAAGATTACACTAAAGAATCGATACCCTTTGCCAAGGATCGATGATATGTTGGACCAACTGCAACATGCCAAGTACTTCACTAAGTTAGATTTGAAATCAGGATATCACCATGTACGAGTCAAAGAAGAAGATACCTCGAAGATTTCCTTCAAGACAAGGCAAGGTTTGTATGAGTGGTTGGTTATGCCATTTGGTTTATGCAATGCACCAACTACAATTATGAGACTAATGAATGATGTTTTACGTCCTTATCTAGATTCATTTGTTATTCTTTATTTGGATGATATATCGATTTATAGTGCTACATAGGAAGAGCACATCTCACATTTTATGCAAGTGTTATAGACTTTGAAAAAGCACTAGCTGCTAGCCAATCTCAAGAAATGTGAGTTTGTTCAGCAGTGTTTGGTGTATTTGGGGTACGTGATCGATGGAGGGGAGCTCAAGATAGATCCCGCAAAGATAGAGGCCATCATGAAATGGCTAGTTCCTACAAAAGTCACTGAAGTTAGAAGTTTTGTTGGGGCAGCGCAGTACTTGCAGAGGTCCATAGCTTCATTTTCAGCGATAATTGCATCACTCCAGGCCATAACAGCCAATGGTAAGAGTTTCCAGTGGGGAAAGAATCAGCAGAAGTCCTTTGATGAGCTGAAAAGAAAGATC
>SNQJ01S0070791.1:0-38530 GCA_010110895.2 Picea sitchensis
CTTCCTTCTTGAATTTCACAAATAGCTCATTCCATCCTAGCAATAGTACTTGAGTCTCGATACTTGCTTCAATATCCTTGAATATGGTGTTAGGATATTTAAACACTTAGGAGTTAGTTAAGATCTACTTGTTCTAATGTGTCGTTAGGTAAAAGTGTGTTTCTTTAGTATGCATTAGTATGCATTTGTAGTTAGGAAATCTGACGGTCACGATATGTTCCCCACATAGAGTGATCTGATGGTTCATATTCTCCTCGATCTTAACAGCCATTGATCTATGTCTTAACATCTTATTGGTCCATGATCTCTATTTAAAGAGCATGGAGGGTCATTTTCCAATGATCGATTGTGAGAAACTCACTTGTAAAATCTCTCTGTAATGTTTTTCTTTTGCATTAATAAACTGCTCCAAGTGGCCGTGTTGGCTGGGGTCGTGGATGTTTCCCTGTAGGGGTTTTACCACGTAAAAACATGGGTGTCTTGATATTTGATCTGGTTGTGTGAGTGTTTACTGAAGGTGTTCGTCCTCTGTTGGAATACATGTGTTGTCAAACATGGTATCAGAAGCACAACATCATAATTTATTCTACTACTTCTTCTTCTTCTCATGGACATGCACTTTCCGCATCTAGATTCTCCTTCAATACAACTTCTACTTCTTCTTCTAATGAGTGGCTTATTGATTTTGAAGCATCTTATCATATGGCTTAAAGACATATTTTCTGCTCTAAAAGAATGTAACACCAATAAAATATTGGTTGGTGATGATAGATCTCTTAGTGTTGTAGGATCTGGAACAGTTCAAGTATATAATGGTCATTTCAATGATGTATTATGTGTTCCAAGTATTTCTTGTAACCTTCTATCAGTATATCAAATCACTCATTCAGGTGAAGGTAAAACCGTAGAGTTTTCACCTCACCCAGTTGCAATCAAGGATCTAAAATATCCTAAGCATGTTCTTGCAACTAGAATTGTTGATGATATTACCAGGTTGTATAAGTTTGACAACTTTGGGTCATCAACTTTTTCATTAGTTTTTGTTGCTCATAGCGATGACTTGAGAAAAATTTGACATTTGTGGTTTAGTCATCTAAAATATCGGTCATTGCAGGAACTATGTAATCAATAGATGGTGACTGGTCTTCCTCATGTTTCATGCAGAGATGGTGTTTGTGTCGGTTGTGTTCTTGGAAAACATTATGAAAACAATTTTGACAAACATGCCTCTTGGCATGCCTCGGGCCCTTTGCAGCTTGTTCACATTGATTTGTGTGGTCCACTTTCTTCTCCTTCTTTTTTTGGGTGCAAGTATTTCTTAATTTTCATTGATGATTTTTCCAGACATACTTGGGTTTACTTCTTAAAACTTAAGAGTGAAGTTTTTGGCCTACAAGGCCCTTGTAGAAAAGCAATCTATACATCAAATTCAAAAGCTAAGAACAAATAATGGAGGAAAATATGTGAACAATAATTTTACAAGTTACTGCACTACACATTGTTCCACATACACACACAAAAATGTTGTTGTTGAGAGAAATAGTCTCACATTAAAAGAAATTGCTAATTTTATGATCCAATCTAAGGAATTAAGTCTAAAGTGTTGGGTGGAAGCAATCAACTGTGAAAATTACATAGTCAATCACACTCCCACAAAGGCTCTTAAAAATATAACACTAGAAGAATCTTGGACTAAAATTAAACCAGATGTAAGTCACTTTCGTGTATTTGGCAGTATAGCATGGGTTCACATTTCTGATGAGAAAATGAAAGCATTACAACCTAAAAGTGAGAAGTGTATATTTGTTGGTTATTCCGAAGATATCAAAGGTTATAGAATTCTTCAACCACATTGTAATGAAATTATTATTAGAAGAGATGTTAAATTTGATGAAAATCTATTGGCCTGCAAGCCTAATTCGACGATTGTGCCTTCTTCGGCCTGCGATCCATCTTCTACATTTGTGCCTTCTTCTGTTCCTATTCTAGTTTCTTCTTCATATGATGACAGTGAGAATGAAAATCCACCTCCGCCTTCTCACCTTCCTCCATATGAGTCCTTTGAACCTAAACCAACACCAGTTCCATCGCTTCCTAGATAGGTATTTCAACATGAGAAGCAGATGGTGGTCTTGTCGGTGATCTTTTAGATCAACGTCGAACACATTCACAGTTCCAACAAGCCTCTTCTCTTTTGGCTCAAGTTTCATAGATTCATGATCCAGAGACATGTGCAAAAGCTTCAGGTCATCCAAATTGGGATACAACAATGAATGAAGAGTATCATTATTTAATGGAAAACGATACTTTGGATCTTGTACCTCTTCCAAAAGGAAGAAAACTTGTTAGATGTAAACGGGTCTACAGAACTAAGTATGCATAAGATAGAAGTTTTGAAAGACACGAGTCTCTGTTTGTTGCCAAAGGATTTTCCCAAGTTGAAGGAATTGACTATAATTAAACCTTTTCCCCTGTAGCCAAAATGAATTCCATCCACCTTATTATTGCCCTTGCTGCCTCACAGAAATGGTAGGTCCATCAAATGGATGTTAAATCCGCATTCTTGCATGGAGATTTGTAAAAGGAAATATACATGGAACAATCTCCTGGCTATGTCCAAAATGAATCTAGCCTTGTTTGTTGTCTTAAGAAATCTATTTATGGTCTTAAGAAATCTCCTCGAGCTTGGTATGCCAAAATGGGCAGCTTTCTTATTGACACTGAATTCTCTAGATACCATTCTGATCCTAATGTCTATACTAAGAAAATAGGAATCCATCTCATTATCCTTGTCCTTTATGTTGATGACCTTATCCTTACTGGTAGTGACTCAAAACTTTTAAACCATGTGAAAACCATCCTTAAGAAGAAATTTGAAATGACAAACTTATGATTTTGCACTATTTCCTTGGCCTCCAAGTTTTGCAAACCAATGAAGGAATTTTTCTTTCCTAGTCTAAGTATGATTGTAACCTTCTTCGTCACTTTAACGTGGATGAATGTAAACCATCTCCTTCTCCCTTCCAGTCTGGAGTCAAGATGACTGCCACCTATACTTCTCTTGAAGTTGATGCCACCATGTACCGTCAGTTATTTGGTAGCCTCTTATACTTGACTCATACCCATCTTGATCTTTCCTTTGTTGTTGGTCTTGTTGCCCAGTATATGAAAACCTTCCATGAAATCCATTGGAAATCAGCTAAAAGGATACTTCGCTATGTTTTTGGTACAATTTAGTTTGGGATACATTACAGTTTAGGGGGGGCTCCTTTATTGGTTGGTTTCACTGATTCATATTGGGCCGACAACCCTGATGATCGGAAGTCTACTACAGGTTATGTTTTCAGCCTTGGTTCAGGCCTGTCACTTGGGCCCGTAAGAAACAACACGCTATTTCACTTTCTTCAGCAGAAGAAGACTATCGAGCAACGATAAATGCCAGTTAGGAAGCCTTGTGGCTTCGAAAGATCCTTTCATAGTTTGGATTCAAGCAACACCATCTGACCAACCTTTGGTGTGACAATCAAAGTGCCATCAAGCTTTCCAAAGAACCAGTTCAACATCAACGCAACAAGCACATCGAGCTACACACACACTTCATCATAAATCTCATTCATGATCAAGTTATTGAAGTGATCTTTTTCCCTACAGAATATCAAGTTGCATACATTTTCACAAAGTCTCTTATAGAAGCGAAGTTTTTCAAACTTCAATCTATGTTAGGAGTCCAGAAAGTTTTCATTAAGGGGGATAGGCTCTAATTCCTCCTTCCTTTTCCTATTGTGTCACTATTGTAAATCCTTCAATCCTATCCCAAGTTGTTCTTAAGGGGGGATGTTAGGATATTTAGACACTTAGGAGTTAGTTAAGATCTACTTGGTCTAATGTTTCATTAGATAAAAGTGTGTTTCTTAGTGTGTTTCTTTAGTATGCATTAGTATGCATTTGTAGTTAGGAAATCTGATGGTCATGATATGTTCTCAACATAGAGTGATCTGATGGTTCATATTCTCATCGATCTTAATGACCATTGATCTGTGGCTTAACACCTGATTGTTCCATGATCTCTATTTAAAGAGCATGGAGGGTCATTTTTCGATGATCGATTGTGAGAAACTCACTTGTAAAATATCTTTGTAATATTTTTCTTTTGCATTAATAAATTTCTCTAACTGGCCGCGTTGGTTGGGGCCGTGGATGTTTCCCTGTAGGGGTTTTACCATGTCAAAAAATCAGTGTGTTGATCTTTGATCTGGTTGTGTGAGTGGTTACTGAAGGTGTTCATCCTCTATTGAAATACATGTGTTTTCAAACATATGCGTCATGGTTAGAGTTTCCTCATATATCAGAAATTGAATTACCGGAACATACTCCTTAGTGAGTTCCTCAATCTCCACTAGTTTATTTTGAGAACCCTTCCATGTTTTCTTAGTATTTCATTTAGGATGATTGAAAGGATACCACCCAGGAGTTTTTCTTCGTGGCATACCTCCTATAGTCAACAATTTTAGCATAATAAAGAAGATAGTTGACAATGTGATTAACCATTATTTGACTAAAATCAGATACATGATTTTAACAATAAACTTCAATTCAAGAATCCTGAGAAGCTATTTATCTAAGATTACATATTCTCTATTTATGTAAGCTTAGGAACTTACCTGTTATCAGCAAATGAAAAAATCACAAACCAAACAAAAGAAAATTATGCTCCACTGGCTCTAGTATGAAAGAATGATTTCATGTGTAGAGAAGCATTTGATAATAGTGAACTACAAATCACAATAATGAACACTCAATACAATCCCCTTGTCTCACAAGATGTAAAGCTCAAAGAGAGAGAACAACAACAATACTTCAAAATTCCTAGAACTTAGTCTGTATTCAAGTTTTGCATGGTTAATTATGTCAGCATGATTTTGGATTTAAATTAGTGGATTTGACCCTATGTGAAATAATGACCCAATCTAAATGAAATGATGACCAGTCGGACGAGATAGCCGCCAAATTTGCATAATTATTATCGTTGGATTCTTTTCTTGGTGATTGCGTGAATTGATTTTAGAAGACACCAAATTTCATGTTTTGGAGATTTTGAGAACATGTCCCTTCTTTGTTTTGATGGACTTATTATTTTTTTATTTCGGTGCTTTTCTGAAACTCATTTTTGATGGACTTATTATTTTTTTATTTTGTTTTGATGGACATAATTGTGACTGATGAACCTCGAAAGGCAAAGGCATATGAAATGTTTCTTGGCGTGATGAATCTAACTTATAACAGTTTCTCTGGCGCAATCCCAAATGAATTGGGCAGGCTGCGTCGCTTAAAACTTATGTTCCTGAATAAGAATAACTTGATATCGTCCATTCCAAAGGCTTTGAAAGGTTGCACGGCTCTCAGGCTGTTTAATCTGTCCTCCAATAATTTGACGGGGAGTGTACCAAGTGATCTCGGCCAATTGCAAAAACCGCGAACGTCGAAATTGGGATTGATGAACGCCGAAGGCATATGAAACGCGCAGATCGCTAAAAGAACGCCGAAGGCATATGAAACGCACAGATCGCTAAAACGCCTGAGGAAAACGTAGGAACAAGTGAGGAAATTCGTGGTTAATAATTCAAACGTGGTAATGTTAAACGTTAATCATTGAAACGTGGCAATCATATAGTGCTATAGTAACTCCTTAATATGATTAGGTAAATGTTAAAAAGTAAACAGGTTAACGGATGCATTAAAAAATACAAGGAGATTATGAAGAGTAAATCACATTCATTGATTTGGGAGGATGACTAAGAATATTCCAGCATCTTTAATTGTTAGCCATCAGATTAGAATTTTAGATTAAAAGATGATTAATTGTGCCCATTATCAATAAATATATGCCTTTCAACGTAAAAACACCAAATTTCATGTTCTGGAGATTTTGAGAACATGTACCTTCTTTGTTTTAATGGACTTATTATTTTTTTTATTTCGATGCTTTTCTGAAACTCATTTTTCAACAATCCTCATTTTATGTTATTCTCAATGAACACAACAAGTGTCTTTTGGCACTTTCAAAAGTTCATTTTCTTTATGCTCTACCTTTTCACTACATCGGAGAAACTCAATATTGGTTCTATTAGCGCATTACAAAACTTGATTTGGAAACTTATTTTTTTTATGTTTTTAGTGCATGCAAAGGGTGGGTTTTGGTGCATATGTTATTTTTGGTTTTGGTGGAACTTAACACTACTTTCATCACTCATGAAAAGTGTGTTCCAACACTTTTTCAACACTCATTTCGGTAGATTCGTGAGACTTAACTGTTGGTACGTTTAATGTTTTTTGGAAAAATCTATTGACTCATTTCAGCGCGCTCTTACAAATTGTTCGACGCGATTTTAAAACCTTTTTTCTGCACCTTTATAACTTGTTTCTTGATGATTCTTTGAAACTCAGTTTCGGTGCACTTTGTAAACTATTCCACCAAAATTTTGAAACATTCTTTCGATGCTCATTTCAAACTCAACTTTCGACGCTCTCTTTGAACTCTATCTCAACACATTTTTTAAACTCATTTTCCTTCTTTATAAACATGGTTTTCTAGTAAAAATTTCATTTTTCTAAGGAACAAAAGGTGGTTTTCTTCAAAGGTAAAAAGTCAAAGACAAATATAAGTTCAAAAACTAAACGATATGCAAAATTCAATAAAATTTAAGATGTGAACAATCTACTTGCAAGACTTAGAGAAAAAGTGGTACTCAAAAACTTTAAAATTTTTAAGGTGTGTTGTGCACTCAATAGGTAGTTAAGATTCTCTCTCTATATATTGAGTAGAAGGTTATGTAATGTTTTTTCAGGAATTGTTATTGTATTTGGAGCTTTTCTCTCGGAGGTTTCCCCCTTGAAGAGACAAGTGAACATACCTCTCTATTTTTTTTATTATCAAGAGATATTTCTTAGGGTTTATTTATTTTCGCTTGTGTTATTTGATTTTTCACTACATTTTATGTGCTTTCTCTGAATTTTTTGGTCTTAAGTACATTACAAGTTGTTTTGACGCTCTTTATTGGGCCAAAAAGAGGGAGAATTTTTTTCTCCTTTTGTAAATTTTGGATGGGAAAAAGAGAATGGAAGAATTCAGATCAATTCATGAAAAACATTATGAAGAATTTGAGGAAACCATATGCATATCTTAGTTCCTCTAGAAACCATGAATAACTTTCGAGGCTCTCTAGAATGGTTTCCTCTAGAATTTGAGGAAACCATATGCATATCTTAGTTCCTCTAGATGCTCATTTCAAACTCAACTTTCGACGCTCTCTTTGAACTCTATCTCAACACATTTTTTAAACTCATTTTCCTTTTTTATAAACATGGTTTTCCAGTAAAAATTTCATTTTTCTAAGGAACAAAAGGTGGTTTTCTTCAAAGGTAAAAAGTCAAAGACAAATATAAGTTCAAAAACTAAATGATATGCAAAATTCAATAAAATTTAAGATGTGAACAATCTACTTGCAAGACTTAGAGAAAAAGTGGTACCCAAAAAATTTATAATTTTTAAGGTGTGTTGTGCACTCAATAGGTAGTTAAGATTCTCTCTATATATATTGAGTAGAAGGTTATGTAATGTTTTTTCAGGAATTGTTATTGTATTTGGAGCTTTGCTCTGGGAGGTTTCCCCTTGAAGAGACAAGTGAACATACCTCTCTATTTTTTTTATTATCAAGAGATATTTCTTAGGGTTTATTTATTTTCGCTTGTGTTATTTGATTTTTCACTACATTTTATGTGATTTCTCTGAATTTTTGGTCTTAAGTACATTACAAGTTGTTTTGACGCTCTTTATTGGGCCAACAAGAGGGAGATTTTTTTTCTCCTTTTGTAAATTTTGGATGGGAAAAAGAGAATGGAAGAATTCAGATCAATTCATGAAAAGCATTATGAAGAATTTGAGGAAACCATATGCATATCTTAGTTCCTCTAAAAAAATACCCAATTTCAAAAAAAATCGTCCAAAATGGAGTTTGAGAAGTGGAGTAATTGTTGATTTAAGATCAATCTTTTTTTAGGGATTTTTCAGTGACAAATGCGAATTTCATAGATTGGATATATTTTAATAGATTGCAAAAAATTCATTCAAACTTGTACTAGTATATCCAAAGAAGATATGGAATTTCATAATTGGGGTCATAATAGCCAATTCGAGAAGTATAGCTTAAGTTATGATCATTTTACTTTTTCGACCTCAAACCCTACCTTGAAAAGTAAGTTATTTTTTAATGATTTTAGAGCTCTTTCTTGGGTCAACAAGCTCTTAATTTTTTTATTTTTATTTTAGAGATATGTTCATACATCTTTAAATAACACAACGATTAGTCGTTCAACATGTAAAACTACAGTTACAAAAGAATACATGTAGGAAATACAAGTGGAATCACATTGTTGGAAAACCTCATAACACATGTTTGTACTCCTTTGAGTAGTACCACATCAGATAGCACCTGTATATGGAATCTCACTTCCACATACCCTTAGGTATATAGAAATTCCATAGGTATACTTGAAACTAGATTTAGATAAACTAATCGACCATCTCATTACTATAGTACACCAAGAACAATACTTGGAGAGATCACTCACTATTACATGGGTAGTCGAGTAGTACGACTAAGGGCATGATTGAGCCTCCTTAGTTATTTCTATGAGATATTAGGATGAGTACTTGTTGGAACCCATACATATATTAGAGAGCTATAACACCTAACAATCCCTCTTCCTTGGGACTCAATAACTTTTTTTAGTGAGCTCAACCATTGTGGAGCCCTCTAAACCACGCCATACCAACACCCCAGACAATATGAACACATGTTCTACTGCCAATAGGTTGGATAATTTGGATTCTCGATATGCACATATTAATGGTCATTTTCTGGAAATACAACAGACCAGAAGAATTTTGGATCAGAAGTTGGAAGAGAATTTGGATAAGAAGTTCGATGAGAATTTGGAGAAGTTGGAACTTATGCTAGCTCAAGGAATATTAGAAGAAGAACCCTGGAATGCACAACACATTGAGACACACCAAGAATAAGATTCTAACTTAGGACTACATAGCCACTAGCATCCCTCTTCGAGTCCTCACAACCATAAACCAATGGATAATAACATATGGTGTCATTTTACTAAGGTGGACCTCAAAATATTTGATGGTTCTAACCTGTCAGGATGGGTCAACCAAATGGAACATTACTTCAACCTCCATGGCATTATTGATGGAATGATGAAACTTAGGGTGGAGGTTTTGTATCTATATCTAGAATGATGATTTTGACAGGAATGACATAAAAAATTCTATTTGGGATACATCACTTGGATTTAGTTTGTTAAATCTATCCATGCACGTTTCAATAGAGACACTCACTATTTGAGGTGTCTTAAAAAGTTAGTCCAAAAAGGATTAGTTGTAGAATTTATGTAATCCTTAGATATGTAGAGTTTCTGAGATACCTACACAGAATATCTAGCAAACAATGAAGCACACGTAACATGCAATGGTGTGAAGACAAGAGACAAAAAATGGAGGAAAGAATGAAAGAATTTATATTAACCATATTCCAAACTTAAAGAGTGAATAATTTACAATAGATATAGGATACATGAGTAACTAATGTGCCATAGTAGTGATCTAGAGATATCCAAACACTCACTGACAGACACTGGAGTGAAATGCCACCTAGTCCTAGTTAATTGATCCATGAAATCATCAATTAACTGAGTCACACATGTGTAAGTTAAAGAAACATATGTAACTTTTTGTGATAAAACTAAGGTTACCATGCATGAGTGGCTTCCACTAGAACTGAAGAGGAATGCCCTATTTTCTAGGGGAATATTATCTAGAGAGAATATTCTCATATAAGGAAGAATTATCAATATTGGACGATCAAACTTAGGAAAATAATGCCTAGGTGAGTGTGTAACATCTCCAAAACCCCCATGAACACTACTAAAGTGTAAATGATGAATGAGTCACGGTAACCAAGGTCGTATTAGGTACCCCATTGTATAATGCATATAAGCATGAAACATTGAAAAAGATAGGAAAGACGGAAAACCTCTTGGAACCCCCACCCCTCAAAGTACAATGTATCAAAAGAAGAGAAAGACAGTTGCTAGGCAACTGTGTCCTTCACTCCAAGGAGACCTTGTAGATGTGCAAGTTTAAGCTCGATGAATATTGTGTTGAATATGTAGATATATGTATGTATTTGATGCAGTAGATGCACCAATGAGATGTCCACACATATCAATTTTCTCTTATTGTAAAGAGGAAGATCCAAACGAAGTTTGTATGAAAATTTGAAAATTGTGTGGTCATTTCTGTAAAAACGCTAAAAATTTCTTGATTTTAAAATGTTCATAACTTCACTTCCCAGACTCTGTTTTGGATGATTTTTTTTTAAATTGGATATTTTTCCATGAGGAATCCAAATATCCAATTGATTTCTGAAATTTTTTCTCATAAAGTGTCAAAAGTGAATATGAAGTGTGTGGCCCCTTTTTTGGCTCCCAAGATACATGCATGGCACATGCACGTGGCTCCTGAGATACATGTTTGGGATTCTTTGCATGTGGCTCTTGGGATGCATGTATGGTGCATGCAAAATTTTCTTCATGTGACTCCTAATATTCTTGCAAGATATATTCCGCATATGATTTAGAAAACAGATCTAAAATGGAGTAACCATCATCTCTAACTAATGGAACAAAAAGATGTGCAGATACTTGTATAGAAGGATCTTCAAAATGAGATACTTGATATTCTCATGGATTTTCTTCTACCTCTACCTTTTCAATATCTTGCATGCAATATTCATAATCTTCTTTATTCTCAAATAAAACATCCAATCTATTCCATAATTCATTTGGAGTTGACTCTTGTGATTCATCATCTACTTAACGATAAATTAAAGGAGAAATAGATAAGCAGATGCATCCTATGGCCATATCTCGTCTATTGAGAAAGTCATTTTTAACATCAATGGAATTGGGATCGACTTGTAATTCCATGGTTATCCGATAAAATCTCTACCCCTGAGCTGGTGTAGAATTATTGGCTTCCATTCGAAGTCATTATATGGTGTTAGAATTGCAGATGCGAGAAATTCCATATTTCATGTTGCTTTGTTCCATCTTCGGTACTTGCAAAAGAGTGTTGGTGATGATCCTTTCTAGTAGTCTATGGGATCTTATACTGTTTAGAGTTTATGAGATACCGACACAAAATATCTAGCTAATAATGAAGCATACACAACATGCAATGGTACAAAGAGAAGAGATAAAAAATGGAGGAAAGAATTAAATAATTTCTATTAAGCATATTACACACTTAAAGAGTGAATACTTTACAATAGATATAGGCTACATGAGTAACTAATACTCCATAGTAGTGATCTAGAGAGATCCATACACTCACTGACAAACATTGGAGTGAAATACCACCTAGTCCTAGTTAAATGATCCATGCAATCATTAATTAACTAAGTCATATGTGTGGAAGTGAGAGAAACATATGCAACTGTTGGTGATAAAACAAGGGTTTCCATGCATGAGTGACTTCCACTAGTCTAACTATGTGGAAATGTGTAACTAACTCTAAACTGAAGAGGAATTCCCTATTTTGTCGGGATATATTCTCTATGTTGATTAATTGAGTTGGTTTTCATTGATGTCAACCCTTGAAGCAAGTCTAGTAGAGAATTTTGGTAGACCCAACAATGTGGTTAAGGAACCTGAGTTAGTTTGAGGAATAATGTAATGGATATATGCAAATTTGTAGGTGAGACTAATTTAGATGGATAGTACATGTTGATTCATTTTTGGTGATATGTGGTATGTCACGTAGTTCCTCACAGTTGAGGAGATATGGATTAGTGAAGTTGGAGAACCATCATGAGTTATCTAGAAGCCCTAGAAGGTCAAAGAAGTCAATTTATTCTAGAATCTTATAGAATAGGTTTACTAGTCAAAGTGGTTGTAACTAGGAGTTAATCATGAGTTAATTTGTTGCAAAAAGAAAATAATTAAAAATATATTAGTTGCAACTAGAAGTGTCGAGATTACTATTTGTGGATAAATTAGTTTTAAGTGGACAAAGTAGTTAGAAGTGGGTTAGCCCTACAAGAAAGAAGTTGGGTAAAATAGTTAGAAGATAACCCCTAAAGGAATCTACTTGGAGAGTATAAATAAGAGAGCAAGGGTCTCTTATTAGAACCTATTGATCACATTTAATACCTATTATTTTGTGAAAGTTTTATTGCAGGTACTCATTGATACATCATAAGTTACGCAAGTCTAAGGTAGAAAAGGAGGGTTGACGGTGAAAGTTTCAAAGTTTCAGAAAAAACCTAGTTTTTGAGGTATACACAGGTTGCAGTGGAGGAAGGCGTGTACCTACACGAGATGCAGTGGAGGAGATCACGTACATATGAGGGATGTAGAAGAGGAAGTTGTGTACATATGAAAATATATTGAACACTTGAGTACTCCTCCTTTGGAAACAACGACTTAGCCATAATCATTGGAAGAGGCACAGTCAAAATTGGAAATAAGGATACCAAGGAAGAGAATGTTCTACTAGTGGAAGATATGAAACACAATCTTCTGAGTGTAATTAAAATGTATGACCAAGGTCATAAACTTGTGTTTGATTCATATAAGTGTGAGATAAGAAAATCATGTGCAAGCAAAGTGGTTGCGACATCTATGAGAACTTCAAGTAACATATATGTATTAAGTGAAATTGGAAATGAAAAGTGTTTTTTTAGGAAAGGAAGATGAAGTTTGGCTATGGAACAAAAGAATGGGTCACATAAACTTTGATAATCTTGTCAAATTCAGAAAAAAGGAATCAGTCAGAGAAATGCCACAGATCATGAAGCCAACCAACACTTTATGCAAGCATTTTCAATGAGGAAAGCAAACCAAGACTAGTTTCAAGTCAAAGGAATACTCCACATCAAAGCCGTTGGAAATTGTGCATATTGATCAAGTTGGACCAACTCAAACAAAGGGGTTGAAAGGTGAGAAGTATTTAATGCTATTGGTTGATGATTATATAAGAATGATTGCAATTTGTTTTCTTAGGAAGAAATCAAAATCATTCTAGAGCTTCAAGATATACAAGGAGATGGTTGAAAATAAAATAGATTTGAAAATCAAATGTTTGAGATCGGATAATGGAGGAGAGTTTACTTCAAAGAAATCTATGGACTTCTATAGTAAGCATGGGATAAAAAGGTAATTCTTCATTTCTAGGACACCACAACAGAATGGATTCATTGAGAGGAAGAACAAAACAATACATGAAATGGCTTGAACTATGTTAATGGATTCCAAGTTGACAAACATCTTTTGGGAACATGCAGTGCATAAAATAGTTCACATTTAAAACATAGGAATGCTTAGAAACAACAGTGATAAAACTCCCTACGAGCTATGGCAAGGAAGACTAGCGAATGCAAAGGACTTCCGATTTTTTGGAAGCAAATTCTACATCAAAAGAGAAGATGGAAGAATGAGAAAGTTTGATTCTCGTGTGAAAAAATAAGTACTTGTTGGGTACTCAAGCACAAGGAAAGCATATAAACTCTTCAATATAAGGCTCAACAAATTTTTGGAAAGCATTAATGTGACATTTGATGAGACAAGTGGATAAAGAATAAAGGAAGAAGAAAATGATTCAATAGAACAAGTTCACGAAGAAGAAGAAAAGGAAGAATAAGTAGCACGCGAGGAAGATGAAGAAGAGAAGTTAGAAACATAAGAATAAGAACAAAAAGATCTTCAGGTACCTCCAAAAAGACCGAGCAGACAAATACATAACAAACATCTATTAGATTAGATTATCGGGAACAAAGATGCAGGAGTTGAGGCTAGAAGAATAATTCATTCACTAGAACAACTGCACCTGACACTCTTATCTACAACTAAGACAAGCCATTTTGGAGAATTATGGATAAAAGACATGGATAAAGAATTAGATCAGATAGAGAAGAATGACACTTGGGAACTGGTTTCAAGGCCAAGGTACAAGAATGTGATTGGTACAAAGTGGTTCTTCATAAACAAATTGAACGAACATGGACATGTTACTAGAAACAAAGCTATATTGGTATGTAAAGGATATGCTCAGGTTGAAGGTATCGACTTTGAAGAGACTTTTTCCCAGTTGTCAGAATGGAAGAAATCAGATTGATCCTCGCTTATGCATGCTTCAAGAATATTAAAGTGTATCATATGGATGTGAAATCAAACTTCCTAAATTGGGATCTAGAAGAAGAATTCTACATTGAGAAACCAGAAGGATTTCAGTTGTCAGAGAATGAAAATTATGTTTTCAAGTTGCAGAAGGCGTTGTATGGTCTCAAACAGGCCCCCAAATTATGGTACTCTAGATTGGATAGACACTTACAACATGAAGGGTTTAGAAAATGGAATGAAGACAACAACCTCTACATCAAGGTAAATCAAGATAGTATTTTGTTAATTGAAGTTTATGTTGATGAGATTATCTTTGGAAGTGACGAGGACAAGATGAGCCAAAAATTTGCAAAGGATATGCATAATGGGTTCAAAATGTCATTGCTTGGAGAACTATCCTTATTTTTGGGTCTTCAGATATGTCAAAGAAACAAAGTCATTTTTATCTCTCAAACCAACTATATTAGAGAAATGCTAAAGAGGTTCAGAATGGAAGATTGAAAACCAGTCAATACTCCTACGTAGACAAGTTGTAAGTTAATTAAAGATGATGATTCAAATTCTACAGATTAGAGGTAGTACAGGTCAATGATTGGAAACTTAATTTATGTGGCAACATCTAAACCAGATGTAATGCAGGCAGTTGGACAAGTGGCACAATTTCAAGCAACACCAAAGGAATCACGTGTTCCAATAGTAAAGAGGATATTTAGATATCTCAAGGGTACAAAATAATTTGGATTATGGTATCCAAAAGGAAAGGATTTATCACTTATTTCCTACACAGATGTAGATTGGGAAGGTTGCATTGATGACTGAAGAAGTAAAAGTGGAACAATGTTCTACTTGGGTGAGTGTTTGGTATCTTGGCTAAGCAAGAAACAATCATCGATATCATTTTCTATAGTCGAAGCAGAGTATATATCAACATCGACATGTTGCACACAGGTCCTATGGATGAAACAAACATTGAAAGATATACAAGTTGAGTATGATGAGTCGATTTCGATATATTGTGATAACATAAGCACCATCTGTATCTCAAAGAATCCAGTGATGCACTTAAGGACAAAGCACATTCCAATCAAGTTTCAATTTCTACGGGAACAGGTTGTAGAGAAGAAAATTTGAGTTGAGTATGTTGGGATTAAAGAACAAATTGCATACATTTTTACAAAATCTTTTACAAGGGAATATTTTGAGTATCTTCGCCAAAAACTTGGCATCGTTTCTGCCCCACAATGAATTTTGAATGTTATTCTTAAATGTCTTATATTTACATGAGAAATCACCATAAAGAGGATTTTTCATTTTGGGGGAGCAGTCTCAAGGAGAGTCCATTCAGGGGGAATATCCTCAGGGATAGTTCAGTTAGGGGGAGTGGCCCCGATAGGAAGTTACCTTTGACATTGATGTCAAAGGGTGATCCGGATTATTTTCAACATGAAATGAGAGCGGAGATATAATAAAGAAATGCACAGATATATTGCATATATTCAATAATATAACATAAATGTATCAGAGATGCAACCATAAACACAGATATACAGTAATACACGATTTCTATTAATCAAAGAAATGTACAAAGACTGTAAAAATACTCGCTAGAATGGTGGCAACTTATCTCTGAGAAGAGATGTGACGACTACTTGCATTCGCAAGAAAGATGATTACAATGAGGCTCTGAAGGCCTTTTTAAAATAAATGGGAATGCCAAAAGTATTAGACATCCAAAAACCTAACCCTAGGATATGAAGTGCCAAAAGTCATGTGGGCCCTGTTTGGGTAAGTTAGTACATCAACTTCCCGGGGTCGTAACTTTTGCATACGATCTTCGTTTTAGGCGTATGATATCTCGCTGGAAAGGTATCATTGAGGAGATTCATTTTGGGGGCTCAATCATGCCTTTTCCTATCATTGAGAACCTAGATCTCGAAAAACCTTCATTTAGGCCCTCAAAATGGCCCCGAAAGTTAAAACTTGCTAAAAATAGTAAATTGCCAAAATTGCCAGAAAGCTATTTTGAGCCAGTTATAAAAGGTGGGTGGCCACCGATATCCACCTGGATCAAAGGGAGAGAGATTCATGAGATGCATGGAGGGAGAGTTAGATGCTTGGAGAGAGAGCACATAGGCATGATTAAAGGGGAGCGATGGTAACAAGGGGATCATAAGAGATATTAATTCAATGTTGCATCATAGTGTTTCCATCAATGCCAAAGGGGGAGAGTTTTTATTAATTGGGATAGTTTTCATTGATGTCAACCATTGAAGCAATTCCATTATAAAATTAGAGTAGCCCCAACAGTGTGGTTAAGGAACCTGAGATAGTTTTAGTAATAATGTAATGGAGATTAGTGAATTTGCATGAGAGACTATTCTAGATGGATAGCACATGTCATTCTGTTTCCGGTGATATGTGGAACATCACGTAGTTCCTCACAATTGAGGAGATATGTCTTATTGAAGTTGGAGAACCCTTATGAGTTATCTAGAAGCCCCTCGAAGATCAAAGAAGTCAACTTATTCTAGAAGCTCCTAGAATAAGTTTACTAGTCAAAGTGGTTGTAACTAGGAGTTAATCATGAGTTAAGTTGTTTCAAAACAAAAATAATTAAAAATAAATTAGTTGCAACTATAAGTGGTGACATTGCTATTTTTGGACAAAGTGGTTGTAAGTGGACAAAGAAATTAGAAGTGGATTAGCCCTAAAAGAAGGAAGTTGGATAAAAAGGTTATAAGATAGCCCCTGGAAAAAGCTACTTTGATGAAGGAGCATCGTTAGTGAGAACGCGTGGAAGGAAAACTCAACGCCTTGGAATCATTTTGGGATCTTAAACGCTAGCGTTTACTGTGAATCTTTTGGAGCTGATTTAAAAATGGAAGAAGATCAAAAGCTTGGAAGCTGAATGAGCACGAGTGATCTGGGAGTTTTCACTCCTAGTCTTGAATGTAACTGAACTAAGGTAGCAGTTAGGTTTTGTTTTCGAGTAGACGAGTAGTCGGGGGGGGGACCCTAAGTACCCTCTGAGATAAATAGAGGTTTTGTATGCCCAAATGAGGCTATTGTGAGTTAGTAGGATTTTTTTGAATTTTTAGTTGTTGTTTGATCATAGCTGTAGCCATTTTTTTTCTTTTGGAATGAATATAACAAAGGAAAATTAATTCAAATGCATGTTGTCATTACTGTTTATGATTCTGTTATTTTGTTTCATAAATTAATGAGTTGTGTTGTTGGTTATATGAACCGTGAAATGTTTGTATAAGGTTCAATCATTTTCTCTTTGTTGAGCCCGTGCAAGGTGTGCACACAGTCCGCAAGGAGTGCGTTGAGAGACTTTGTTTTGACTCAGAAGCTCAGAAGAGGTAGCATGAAATTTCCCTTTGAAAAGAGTGCAAAGTGACTGCTGCAAGGCGTGCACAGTCGTCCGCAAGAGCCTGACCCTTGCTTAATAATCTGTTGCAAGGAGTGCATAGACCCAAAATTTGACTAAGTGTCGAAGTAACTCTGTAAAGACTTAAAGGGACAGAAGGAGGGATACAGATCAAGAGAGATAGTGGGAGGACAATTATGAAGGTTTCACGAATCATTAGCTAAGATCCATCCAGGAGGGAGCGAGATCATTCTAGATCATTGGATCTGGGTAAAGCACACAAGCGTTAAGTCTCTACGTGCACATATAAGTGAGGATTCACCGAAGTCCCAAAGAGACCAGGGACCGTCCATCATCAAGAGGGAGAGGTGGTGGAAGATCCATAACTCTGGGCGAAATTACTCTGGAGGTTTTGCGAGTAAGGAGAAAGTGAATTCACCAAAGCCCAGAGAGCCGAAGCATCGAAGTGGATAGAAGCTATCCAATCAAAGGGGAGACATGCATCATTAGATCATGGATTCCAAGTGAAATGCTCTGGGAGCAAGAGAGTGTAGAGGAGTTGAAAATCCCGAAGGATGAAGTCCCGCAGTGAACGAGAACTGTTGTTTTTAGGTGGATGCGTGGCATCAGATCCATGAATCTGGGTATGAAATACTCCAGAGGAGAGCATAGAGTGAAAGCGTCGAAGCCCCAAAGTGAATCTCGATCGTTCATCGAGAAGGGTGCCAAAGACCGTCGATCTGGTCTTGGTAGAAAGTGTCGAAGCCCCGAAGAAAATTAGAGTCATTGATTTGAGGAGAACACATTGCGGGAATCTATGGACTCCTAGTAAAGCACCAAAGAAATTTGTGACCGTTGATCTACAAGAGACATGCATCGACAGATCGTGGACTCTGGTTGAAATCACTCTGGGGGAAAGTGAGTGTGAAGGAATTGAAATCCATGAAGCTTGAATAGTCGAAGTGATTTGTTCCCATCAATCTATAGGAAATATGCGTTAGTAGATCGCGAAATCCAGATAAAAGCGTTCTGGGAGAGCGTGAAGGTTGAGAATTGAAATCACCGAAGCCCAGAGTAGCGAAGAAGATCACGACCATTGATTTGAAAGGGCGACGCGTCAACAAATCGCAGAGATATAAGAGGGCGTGATATGGAGAGAAGGAGACATATCTCAACCGTTAATCAAGAGGTATGACCGAGATCACAAGATCAATGATCAAGCTTGATTGTGGGGATGAAAGGTGATTGAGCCTTAATTTTCTTAGAGCGGTCCGCAATTGAAACCACGGTATTGCAAAAGGGACACACGTCGACAGATAGTGAATTGTGGGGAGAAAAGTGGCATGGTCTTAAACCAATTTTGGCCACTCCACAATTGCATGTTACGTGAGGTCATATCCGAGGTCATATGAAGGAAAGGACCTAGAAAGGGGGGATAGTGACTGTTAATTGAATTCTTCGAAGAGGCCAGGAAAGAGCTCGTGGGTTTGAAAGAACCTGGACAAAGAGGAAAGGTGACCTGTGTAAGACTGATTGGGGTCTAATAAAGGCCTGAAGATTCAATCTGACTCCTTGAATTGAACGATCCTAGACTGGGAGGTCGAGCAACCCCTAGGAGAGAAGGGGGGTCCGCATCAAGTGGTATCAGAGCTGAATTTTTTCTTGCAAACAGGAGACAAAGGAGCTCAAAGGTGTACTCTGTGTGTGAGATACAATCAGAAGAATGCCACCGAGGAGATGAGTGGAGACACCTTTATCCAATCGTGTTGTAGAAAGAGAAATGCAAGAGCTTCGTGCAAGATTAGAGACGATGGAGGCAGTGAAGAGGAGGGAACCTAATGTTGGAGACATCAATGATGTAGAGAGTGAAGAAGTAGAAGTCAAAGAAGTTGTGGGGGAAAATGTTGTTGAAGAATGCTTGCTGAGAGAATTCGTTACATTGGGAGCTAGAGCCAAGATAGAGGTCCCAATGTATGAAGGCAATTTGGATGCTGAAGAGCTGCTGGATTGGATAAGATCCATGGAAAAATATTTCGATTATGAAGATGTTGATGAGGAGAAAAGGGTGAGACATGCTGTCACCAGGATAAAAGGGCATGCAACACTGTGGTGGGATGAACTGCAGGCTGAGAGGAGAAGCAAGGGAAAAAAAAAGATAAGGAATTGGGACAGAATGGTAGCCAAGATGAAGGCTAAATTCATGCCCAAATATTATCAGATCAATCTGTTCGGGAAGCTACATAACCTGAGATAAAAGGGTATGATAGTTAAAGAGTATACAGAGGAGTTCTACAAGTTGAACATCAAAACTGGACAAAGAGAGAAAGATGAAGAAATTTTTCCAAGTATATAAATGGCCTGAGGTATGAAATCCAGGATGAGATCAACATGATGTTAGTGACGATAGTGGAGGATGCTTATCAATTTGCACTGAAGGTAGAGGAGAAGTTGGCAAGAAAACAAAGCCAACGAGGTAGAGGTAGGAGCTAGGACCTAAACAAAGGCAAGGGAGTTTCCCATGATAAGGCACATGAATCTAAAGATGAGACTGAGAAACCACACAGTCACTCGGAAAGAGGAGGAAGTTCCCGAGGAAGACAGGGTGGTGGAAGAAGTTCTTCTAGAGGAAAAGAAAGAAGGAGGAGGTGAAGCTCACATTTCAGAAGCATAGAGAAGGAATGTTGAAGCAGAAGGAGCAGAGGATGGAACATCCCTTATGTTGATAAAGGTTCTCTTAAAAATAGAGGCAGAAGTTGAAAAGCCAATGCAAAGGAGCAGTCTATTCAAGACAACTTGCAAGACTAAGGAACGAGTATGCAAGGTGATAATTGACAGTGGGAGCAATGATAACTTAGTATCCACAAAGATGGTGGAGAAATTGGAGCTGGAGACAACTACACATCTGAATCCATACAATGTCTCATGGTTGCAGAAAGGACACCAAGTAATGGTTACTAAACAATGCCTTTTTTAATTTAAGATAGGAGGATATAGAGATGAAATTCTATGTGATGTAATTCCCATGGATGTATGTCATATCTTGTTGGGTATACCATGGAAGTTTGACATGAATGTCATTCATGATGGGAGGAATAATACATACACCTTGGAGAAGAATGGTAGGACACACATTTTGTTTCCAATACAAGAGAAGAAAGTGAAGGAGGAAGCCAACATAAGCATACTTCTCATGAGCGGGAAGGAATTCCTGAAAGAAGTCAAGAAAGAACAAGAGATGCAATTTGTTTTAGTGAGGAAACCAAGAGTTAACTTTACAAGTAATTTGATGGATGATTTACCTGAAGAAGTTCATGAATTGTTGGATAATTTTGCTGACATAGTGGTGGATGAGTTGCCTAAATCATTGCCACACATCAGAAGTATCATCCATCATATTGATTTGATACCAGGATCAAGTCTGCTAAATAAAGCATCATACAGAATGACACCTCAAAAGAATGAGGAGGTAAAGAACCAAGTCTAGGAATTGTTAGACAAGGGTTTGATCAGAGAGAGATTGAGTCCATGCATAGTGCCAACTGTGTTGAGTCCAAAGAAGGATGTAAGATGGAGAATGTGTATAGACTCAAGAGCTATTAACAAGATCACCATCAGGTATAGATTCCCTTTGCGAAGAATGGATGATTTAATGGACTACTTAAGTGGAGCAAATTTTGTTTCTAAGATAGATTTGAAAAGTGGATATCACCAGATAAGAATGAGAGAAGGTGATGAGTGTAATATAACCTTTAAGACAAATGAAGGTTTGTGTGAGTGGCTTGTTATGCCATTTGGATTGAAAAATGCCCCGAGTAATTTTATGAGGTTGATGAATGAAATACTGAAAGATTTCATTGGCATGTTTGTGGTTTTATATCTAGATGATATACTGGTCTTTAGTAGGACTAAAGAGGAGCATTTGAGACACCTAACACTAGTGACGAGGAGACTACAGTAGGAGAAGTTGTTGATAAACCTGAAGAAGTCCTCTTTTATGAAGACAAAGCTCATTTACTTGGGTTTTGTGATCTCTTCAAATGAACTCAAGTTGGATCCAAATAAGGTGAAAGTAATCAAAGAATGGCCATCACCAAGGAGTATGTTTGAGGTAAGAATCTTCCATGGATTAGCAAGTTTCTATAGGAAGTTCATTAGATATTTCAGTGGGATTTGTGCACCAATGATGGATACAATGACGAAGAGGCACAAGTATTTTAAATGGACAAAGGAGGTCGAGAGAAGCTTCAATATACTGAAGGAGAAAATAATAGAACGACCAATTCTGGTCTTACCAAATTTTGGAAAGACATTTCAAGTGAGATGTGATGCAAGTGGAGTTGCAATTGGAGTAGTTTTGAGCCAGGATAATAGGCATGTTGCCTATTTTAGTGAGAAGTTGAATGAGACTAAGAGAAAATACTCCACATATGATAAGGAGTTTTATGCCATAATTCAAGCCCTGAAGAAATGGAGGCACTACCTTGTTCCACAGGAATTTGTCTTGTATAGCGACAACCAAGCTTTACAATTCATAACCAGACATGAAAAATTGAATCAGAGGCATACAAAGTGGATTGAGTTTATGCATAATTTTACTTTTGTCATAAAACATATTGTTGGGAATGCTAAAAAAGTTGTTGATGCATTAAGCAGGAGATGTTTGATTTTGCAGGAGTTTCAGGTGAAGACCTTGGGGTTTGAACACCTGAAGGATATGTATTGTGATGATCCAGATTTCAAGGAAGCATATGAAGCATGTGCAAATCTTGTGTTGAGAGACAGGAGCTAGTGGACAGAGTATATGATTCAAGAGGGATTGTTGTTCAAGGGAAATCAAGTGTGCATACCAAAATGCTCAATGAGGGATAACCTTTTGAAGGAAAATCATAGTCTAGGATTGACTGGACATTTCAACCATGATAAAACATTTGCACAGTTGAGTAGTTCATACTATTGGCCAGGGATGATAACAAAAGTGATAAAATTTGTGAATAGATGTAGAATTTGCCAACATGCAAAGGGTAAAAGACAAAACATTGGATTGCATCAACCATTGTCAATACCAGAGAGGCCTTGGGATGCAATAAGCATGGATTTTGTGTTGGGACTGCCAAGAACACAAAGTGGATGTGATTCCATATTTGTGGTGGTGGATAGATTTTCAAAGATGACACACTTTATCCCATGCCATAAGACTAGTGATGCAACACATGTTGCAAATTTGTTTTTCAAGGAAGTTGTGAGACTTCATGGACTACCCAGGAGAATTGTCTCAGACAGAGACACTAAATTTGTTAGTCATTTCTAGAGAACATCGTGGAATAAGTTGGGGACAGATTTTTCCTTCAGCTCAACTTATCACCCTCAGATGGATGGACAGACTGAGGTGGTAAACAAAAGTTTGGGAAACTTATTGAAGAGTCTCTTCACTGAGCATCATAACCAGTGGGATCAGAATCTTCCACAAGAATAATTTGCATACAATGACTCACCAAATAGGAGCACTGGAAAAATCCCATTCCAAATATTGTATGGAATGCAACAAAGGGAAATTTCTGAGTTGAGAGATTTGGAACAGAGTGAGATCAGAAGCACTAGAGCAGAAGATTTTGCTGCATAAATTCATAAGCTCCATAGCCAAATCAGAGGATAGTTACAGAGCTCTAGCCAAGAGTAAAAGCGTAGAGTTGATCAACATAGCGGGAAACTTCAATTTGAAGTATTAGATCATGTTTTGGCACATCTCAGGAAGGAAAGGTTCCCTAGGGGAACATATAACAAGTTAAATATGAATAAGATAGGGCCATGTAATATATTAAGGAAGTTTGATGAAAATGTCTATGAGATTGAGTTTCCAGTTGATGTGGGCATATAACCCATATTTAACATTTCAGACATGTACCCTTACAGGGAAGATGACACAAAGGGATCAGAAGATCAAGAGAAGATTCAGTGGGAAAAACAAATGACTATAGCAGAAAAACCATAGCTGGATAAGATCATTGATTAGAGGATTGGCAAAAAGACAAGGAGGAATACCTATTTTGAATATTTGGTCAAGTGGAAGGGACACCCAATAGAAGATGCCAATTGGGAAAATGAAGTTGATATCCAGAAGCATGGAAATTCGGTGCAGGAGCTCATGGACAGGATTCCATGATTTTTTGTACAGGGGAGTATGATGCAGGAGCATCGTCAATGAGAACACATGTCAGGAAAAATCAACACCTTGGAATCATTTCGAGATCTTAAATGTTGGAATTTACTGCGAATATTTTGGAGCTGATTGAAAAAAAGAAGAAGATCAAATGCTTGGAAGTTGAATGATCACGAGTGATCTGGGAGTTTTCACTCCTAGTCTTGAATGTAACTGAACTAAGATAGAAGTTAGGTTTTTTTTTCAAGTAGACAAGTAGTTAGGGGGGAACCCTAAGGACCCTATGAGATAAATAGAGGTTTTGTATGCCCAATTGAGGCTGCTGCAAGTTAGTAGGAATTTTCTGAATTTTTAGTTGTTGTTTGATCATATCTGTAGCCATTTTTTTGCTTTTGGAATGAATATAACAGAGGAAAATTGATTCAAATGCATGTTGTGATTACTGTTTATGATTAATTTTTTTTTTTTAATGAATGAATGATTTGTGTTGTTGGTTATATGAACTGTGAAATGTTTTTATAAGTTTCAATCGTTTTCTCTTCGCTGAGCCCTTGCAAGGTGTGCACACAATCCGGAAGGAGTGCATTGAAAGAGTCTGTTTTGACTTAGAAGCTCAGAAGACGTAGCACACACTTTCCCTTTGCAAAGAGTGCAAAGTGACTACTGCAGGGCATGCACAGTCATCCGCAAGAGCCCAAATCTTGCATAAGAATCTGTTGCAAGGAGTGCACAACCCCAAAATTCGACTAAGTGTTGAAATAACTCTATAAAGATTTAAAGGGGTAGAAGGAGGGAGACATATCAAGAGATATAGCGAGAGAAATATTCAAAGGGAGGACAGTTCTGAATGTTTCATGAATCCCTGGTTAAGATCCATCTAGGAGGGAGCGAGATCATTCCAGATCGTTGGATCTTAGTAAAGCGCATGAGCATTAAGTCTCTGCGTGCACATAAAAGTGAGGATTCGTAGAAGTCTCGAAGAGACCAGGGACCATTCATCATCAATAGGGATAGGTGGCAGAATATCCATAACTCCGGGGGAAATTACTCCAGAAGTTTTGCGAGTAAGGAGAAGGTGAAATTGCCGAAGCCTGGAGAGTCGAAGCGCCAAAGTGAATAGAAGTCATCTGATCAAAGGGGAGACACACATCATTAGATTGTGTACTCTGGGTGAAATTCTCCAAGAGAAAGCGAGCGTAGGGGAGTTGAAACTCCCGAAGGCCAAAGTTTAGAAGTGAATGAGAACCGTTGATTTGAGGTGGACACGTGGCGTCAAATCCAGGAATCCGGGTATGAAATACTCTAGAGGAGAGTAGAGAGTGAAAGCACCGAAGCCTCAAAGTGAATCTCGACCATTGATTGAGAATGGTGCCAAGGACCGTCGATCTAGTCTTGGTAGAAAGAGTCGAAGCCCCGAAGTGGACTAGAGTCGTCGATTTGAGGAGAACACGTGGTGGGAATTTGTGGACTCTAGGTAAAGAACCGAAGAAATTTGTGACTGTCGATCTGCAAGAGAGACACGTCAACAGATCGCGGACTCTGGTTGAAAGCACTCCGGGGGAAAGTGAGTGCACAGGAATTGAAATCCCTGAAGCCCAAATAGTCGAAGTGATTTGTGGTCGTCAATTTGTGGGAAACACGCATCAGTATATCACATTGTGACTTTGAAAAGGACATGTGGGTCAAGTTGAAGAATGTATACGAAGGAGATGAGAAATTCAAAGAAGCTAAACTTTAAATTTTTAGAGCAAAATTCGAACAATTGAAGATGAATGAAGATGAGAACATAGCTTCCTACTTTCTATGAGTTGATGAAGTAGTAAACAATATCAATGGCTTGGTAGATGAGGTAAATGAATGGGTCATTGTATAAAAGGTATTGAGATCTCTACCAATGATATTTGATTCAAATATTTTAGAACTAGAAGAGAGAGAGGATCTATCTACACTAACCATGGATGATTTGCATGGGACACTCACAAATTATGAGATGAGAACAGAGAGAGACAATTCGTTTACAAAGGAATCTTCATTTAAAGCATCCAAGAAGTCAAAGAAAAAGGGAAAGCAAAAGGAAAAGTCATATAGGAGAAACAATAACATCTCAAAAGACGATGAAGAGGTAGCCAACTTCGTCAAAAGACTAAAAAAGGGAACCAACAAATATAAAGGTAAGCTTCCATTGATTTGTTTTAATTGTGATGGAATTGGTCATTTTTCTAAAAAATGTCCCCATAAGAAAAATAAAAGGAATGAAAAATATGATTCAAATAGAAAACAAACATACAAAGGCAAAAACACCAATTTTTATTTTCAAGAAAAGCTTTGGCACCAAAGAAGACAACACCTCATCAGACAAAGATGAAGCAAGTGAAAGTGATAGAGAAAGGGGTCTATTCATGTCAGTAGAAGATTATGATGAAGAAGGATATGAAGAAGAATATGAAGAGGTAGAACTTGACTACAAAGGAGAATTGTTAAGTTCGATAGAAGTTATAAAATGACAAAAGAAGAAAAACAAGTCACTTTAGGAAGAACTAAAGAAAAAGGGAGTTCAAAATTCAGACTCTGAAGAACTAGAGAAAATGATCATTAAATTAAAAATCCAAGTAGAGGAATGCAAGAGAATTGAAGAAATTCTCAGAGAACATGTAGAAGAAAGAGACAAGATCATTGGAAATTTGGAAGCAGAGATTGTCACATTGAGAAAAGATCTTCAAAAGAAAAACACACAGAACAACTCCAAAGTATTGAACAATATTATTAGCATTCAAAGGCCAAATCATGACAAGTCCAGTCTGGGATACAACCATACAAAAAATGCATCAAGATCCAAAAAAATAGTTCAAGAAACACAACCAAGAAGCTATGCAGAGACAGTCAAAGGATAAAAAAAGTTTCACAAGGAAGATCACGGAGAAACTCCTCCACCTAGAAGATTCAGGTTTCAGAATCAACGATAGTCAGAAACAAGAAGGCCTTAAGAACAAGAAGGGTTCAGAAGAGTAACTAATTTTAGAAGATATACAACTCCCAGGTATCAAACTATCTTTCTTGTTTTATATTATTCATGCAACAATTTTAGACATAAGTCTGTGAATTGCAGAGAAAATAACAAGAACAGAGACAACCGTGAAAGTTATGCATGAAATGATTATTCAAGAAGGCCTAGTGAAACACAAAACAAAAGCTACAACAGTTTTGAATCCTTGAGTGCTAATATGGAATGCTACAAGTGCAACAACTTTGGACACATGGAAAAATATTGTAGACTGATAGTTCCTCCAAGAGAATCACAACAGAATAAGAACAGTCATAGACATGAACCTCAAAGAATATGGATAAGGAAGCATAATCAGTTCGACAATGAAGAATGCACACTTTCTCTACAATCTAAACACATGAAACATGGTTGCTAGGTTGATAATGACTGCTTAAAGAACATGAAAGGTGATAAGAACACGTTTTTAATCTTGAGAAAGGAAAGAGATGGATCAATCTCCTTTGGAAACGATGACTCAACCATAATCATTGGAAGATGCACAATCATAATTGGAAATAAGGATACCAAGGTAGAGAATGTTCTACTAGTGGAAGATATGAAACACAATCTTCTGAGTGTAATTCAAATGTGTGACCAAGGTCACAAACCTGTGTTTGATTCACAGAAGTGAGAGATAATAAAATAAGGTTCAATTAGAGTGGTTGTGACAACTGTGAGAACTTCAAGCAACATATATGTATTAACTGAAATTGGAAATGAAAAGTGTTTTTTAGGAAAGGAAGATGAAGTTTTCATATGGCACAAAATAATGGGTAACATAAAATTTAATAATCTTGTAAAAGTCATAAAAAAAGAAGCATTCAAGGAAATTCCCTAGATCACGAAGCCAACCAACACTTTATGCAAGCATTGTCAAAAAGGAAATAAAACCAACACCAGTTTCAAGTCAAAGGAATACTCCACAACAAAGCCGTTGGAAACTGTGCATACTGATCTAGTTGGACCAAATAGAATAAAGGGGTTGAAAGGTGAGCAATATTTTATGCTATTGGTTGATGATTATACAAGAATGAATGGAGTTTGTTTTCTTAGGATGAAGTCAAAAGAACTTGAAAACTTCAAGATATACAAGGAGATGGTTGAAAATGAAATAGATTCGAAAATCAAATGTTTGATATCGGATACTGGACGAGAGTTTAATTCAAAATAATTTATGGACTTTTGTAGTAAGCATGGGATTAAAAGGAAATTCTTTGTTGCTAGGACACCACAACATAATGGATTCGTTGAGAAGAACAACATAACAATACATGAAATGGATCGAACGGTGTTAATGGATTCCAAGTTGACAGATGTCTTTTGGGCACATACAGTGCATACAATAACTCACATTCAAAACAGAGGAATTCTCATAAACACCGATGATAAAAATCCCTACGAGCTATGGAAATGAAGACCAACTAATGTGAAGAACTTCAGAGTTTTTGGAAGCAAATTCTACATCAAAAGATAAGATGGCAGAATGGGAAAGGTCGATTCTCGTGTGGACAAAGGTGTACATGTTGGGTACTCAAGAAAAAGGAAAGCATACAAATGCTTCAATCTAAGGCTCAAAAAAGTTATGGAAAGCATCAATGTGACGCTTGATGAGACAAGTGGATGAAGAATAAAGGAAGAAGAAAAGGATTCAATAGAACAGGTTCACAAAAAAGAAGCAAAGGAAGAAGAAGTAACAGAAGAGGAAGATGAAGAAGAGAAGTTAAAAATAGAAGAAAAAGAAAAACAATATCTTCAAGAACCTCCAAAGACACTGAGAAGACAAATACAAAAGAATCATCCATCATATCATATGATCGGGAACAAAGATGCATGAGTTGATACTAGAAGAATAATTCGTTCACCAAAACAACTTCACCTAACACTCTTATCTACAACCGAGCCAAGCAGTTTTGAAGAAGCCAACAAGGATGAATTATGGATAAAATCCATGGATGAAGAATTAGATCGTACAGAGAAGAATGACACTCAAGAATTGGTTCCAAGGCCAAGGTACAAGAATGTGATTGGTACAAAGTGGGTCTTCATAAACAAATTGAATGAATATGGGCATGTTACCAGGAACAAAACTACATTTGTATGTAAAGGATACGCTCAGGTTGAAGGTATCGAATTTGAAGAGACTTTTACCCCAATCGCCAGAATGGAAGCAATCAGATTGATCCTCGCTTATGCATGCTCCAAGAAAATTAAAGTGTATCATATGAATTTGAAATCAACCTTCCTAAATGGGGATCTAGAATAAGAAGTCTACATTGAGTAATCAGAAGGATTTCAGTTGTCATAGAATGAAAATTATGTTTGCAAGTTGAAGAAGGCCTTGTATGGTCTCAAATAGGCCCCGGAGCATGGTACTCTAGATTGGAAAGATACTTATAGCAGAAAGGGTTCAGAAAAGGGTACTCCAATCAAGTTTTGTTTTCTATGGGAACAGGTTGTAGAGAAGAACATTCGAGTTGAATATTTTGGGACCAAAGAATAGAGTGCAAACATCTTTACAAAACTGCTTCCAAGGGAATCTTTTGAGTATCTTCACTAGAAACTTGGTATAGTTTCTGTCCCATAATGAATTTTTAATGTTATTCTTATATGTATTATATTTACACGAGGAAGCACCATAAACATGATTGTTTAGTTTTGGGGAGAAGTCTTAGGAATATTTCAGTCAGGGGGAGCAACCCCAGAGAAAGTTTAGTTGGGGGGAGAATCCATGATGGGAAGTTACCTTTGCCATTGATGTCAAAGGGGTAGAGATTCATGAGATACATGGAGAGATAGTTAGATGCTTGGAGAGAGATAACAAAGGAATGATTATGGGTGGAGCGATGGTCATAGGGGGAGCATGAGAAATATGACTTCAGTGTTGCATCAAAGTGTTTCAATCAATGCCAAAGGGGGATATTTTTTATTAATTTGATTGGTTGTCATTGATGTCAACCCTTGAATAAAGTCCGGTAGAAAATTTCGGTAGCCCTAATAGTTTGGTTAACCTTAGTTATTTTGAGGAATAATGTAATCACGATCAATGAATTTGCAGGTGAGACTATTCTAGATGGATAGTACATGTCGTGTTGTTTCCAGTTATATGTGGTATGTCATATAGTTCCTCATAGTTGAGGATATATGTCTTAGTGAAGTTGGAGAACCCTCATGAGTTATTTAGAAGCTCGTAGAAGGTCAAATAATTCAATTTATTCTAGAAGCTCCTATAATACGTTTACTAGTCAAAGTGGTTATAACTAGGAGTTAATCACGAGTTAAGTTTTTTCAAAAAGAAAATAATTAAAAATAAATTAGTTCCAACTACAAGTGGTGAGATTACTATTTGTGGATAAAGTGGTTGTAAGTGGAAAAATTAGTTAGAAGTGGATTATCCCTAAAAGAAAGAAGTTGGGTAAAACAGTTAGAGGATAACCCCTAGAGGAAGCTACTTTAAGAGTATAAATAAGAGAGAAAGGGTATCTTATTAACACCTATTGAGTACATTGAATATCTTTTTTTTTTTTTTAAGTTTTATTGCAAGTACTCATTGATACATCATAATTTACGCAAGTTTGAGGTAGAAAAGGAGGGTTGACAGTGAAAGTTTCATAGTTTCAGAAAAACCCTAGTTTCTTAGGTATACACGAGATGCAGTGGAGGAAGGCACATACGCACGTGGGATGCATTGGAGGAAGGCTCATAAGTACGCTGGTTGCAGTGGAGGAGAGCATGTACATATGCAGGATGTAGAAGAGGAAGTCACGTACATATTAAAATATCTTGAAAATTTGAGTAAATGTGGGTGCCAGGTCCCTAGGGTCTGAGCATAGTCTCCAAGAATTTATACAGTGATCATGTACAACAAATCTATCTACAGGTTCAAAAGGTATTTCATATTCTTATGTGTAGTTGGATATTGTTGTCTACATGAGACATGGTTATGGGAGATTGAGGATTTTCCCTAGAGAGATTGTTGGTTGTATGACACTTACTGTATTAGATAGATCTACAGAAATGCAGTGCTGGTATGTCTGATATTTATCATTGGTACATATTTTTGGTTTGGGTTTTGAGGCATATCTTGTATTTCTTGGTACATGGTTGAGGGATTTTGTGGTACATGGTTGAAGGATTTTGGTTATGATGTTATGCTGAAATTGTTGGTATAGTTTGAGGATGCATAATAGTGAGGGTTTGATGTCTAGTGGATGTGATGGTATATTACACATGATTATGATTGTATGCACATGTATGGCACATGAATAGATAGACATAGATGCACATGGTTTGAATGTTAGTCTTGTGATATTGAGTATGAGATCTATGTTATCAGATCTGATCTATTGAGGCGATTATTGGTACAGGTTGTTGGTATATGTTGGTACAGGTTATTGGTATAGGTTGATTACAGGTTATTGGTATAGATTGACTGAAGGTTATTGGCACATGTTGGTTACAGGTTGTTGGCACAAATCGATACGGGTTTAAAGAGATATATTTCACAGTTACAATGTGACAATGGTTTCATTAGTTATTTGACCCTTATATTTCAGGGCGGTTAGACGGGGCAAGGATAGGTGGTTGTATCCACCTTCAGGTTGTAGCTAGATAAGATAGGGGGTTGTAGCCTCCTTCTGGTTGGAGCCAGAGAATTGGGGAGTTGGAGCCTCCCTTAGGTTGTAGCCTGAAAATATAGGGGGTTGGAGCCTCCTTCCAGTTGCAGTTGGAGAACAAAGGAAGTTGGTGCTTTCAATGAATGTGATTCTTAATGACATATAAGAAAAATAATTCAGTGGTTTTCTCTTGCATTGGGTTTCCACGTAAAAATACCAGTGTACTATGTATGTGTGTGATTTCTCATTGTTCATGGTTTATTTATTTTTCACTTGTTGAATGTGTTAAGGAGTATTAATTTACAAAGTCAAAACAATTGGTTTTGTTTATTGAGTCTTGCGGTCATGTATTGTCTTCTCAAAACCCATGTGTCAATGTCCTAAGATCAGTGTCCCATGAATTGTTTTTGAGTTCATTCACTTATGAGTCAAGTTTGGTTTTGAGTCATGTCTAGGAAGTTAGAGTTTCATTCCAAGTCATAGTTAAAGTGGTCAGTCTTGTCCTAGGGTCAATTCAGTTTTTTATATTATCCTTTGTCATCATTTGAAGGTATGAGTCTTAATTTGTTACACTATGTATTTATAAGGTCATGGGAGCATGTTTTCTTGTGTACTAATTTTTTCATAGTTTTCCCAATCCAATTTGTACCTCTTCAATATGTTTGATCAATCAATTTAGATTCGCTAGAAAATCTCCTAACTTTTCGTATCGACTAAATATCATGTCAAATCACTTTAAATATCTCCATAATGGCCAGGAAATCATGGGAGTGAGGTCATGAGAGTCATTATAGTCCTTGTAAATTAGGTTTATAGTCATGTGGAGTTTCCTCTTTTAAATCATCAAGTTTCTAATGTGTTGGGAAACTATGATTGTTGCTGCGAAATTTCCTACATTCGCTGTGAAACTTCCTGTCTGCTATGAAATATCTAGATTGATTCAA
The DNA here is from genome assembly GCA_010110895.2 of Picea sitchensis. NCBI lineage: Eukaryota > Viridiplantae > Streptophyta > Pinopsida > Pinales > Pinaceae > Picea > Picea sitchensis. Next base: position 32,381 of record SNQJ01S0070791.1, read on the forward strand.
CTTGTTGCTAATTTATAAAATCCTTCCTGATCATTGGAAACCCTTGAAGCTTTATTTATTGCTGAATATTCCTCAAGTGATAAAACCCTAAATCTCCTATTAGAACTGTGCCATCTTTATTTGCTATGAATTTTTTGTTACTTTTCTGTGAAATCCCTGTTGCTAAAGCTCTATAGCTCTATCTTTCAAACAAACCCCAAAACACCAATATTCCCTGCATATTATTTAAGTCTTAATACCCCTTCACCCACCATCATTTTAGCATTATTCACCAATAGCTATGGAGAAAAGAAACCAAAGAAGAAAGTACACAAGGGGGGTGACATAGTGAGGTTCGAACCCCAGGGTATGCAATTGCTGGACTCAAATCCCATTTTTAGAGAATCTTTCCAAGTAGTAGGATGCCTCACATTCTATGAAAAGTTACTAGGAGGACATATGGAGGTGGCTAAACAATTTTCCCTAAATTTTGATGGGGTCAAAACGAAGGTTGAATCACTGGAAATTCAGGTCACAGAGCTGGCAATTTCCTTAGCAACAGGGATGCCCCTGCAAGGTGAAAGGTGGTTCAAGGGGACACCTCTATATTCCTCCTATTGCAATGATTATTTCAAGTCATAATTTCAGAATGAGAACTTGTCAAAACGACTTCCAAGGAGCTATATGTTAGAACACCAAGACCAACTGTTGAGAGTAATTGAGAAATACTTAACTTGTTAGGGGAAATTAAACAAGGTTTGCATGTACCATATCAGATTGCTCATGCATTTTACAGGTAAGAAAGCTCTAAATATCCCATATTATCTTTATATAATCTTGGGGAAAATGGTTGATAAAGTACAAGCCAAATATAAACAAGTTGAACCTAGTCTGTTTCATTTCAGTCTCACTAAATTGTTAGTCCTTGAGGAGCTTAAAAAGACAAATAGGGAATGAAATTATTTTTTGTCTACATCAGAATTTTATGCAGAAACCACTAGTTCCTCACCATCGAAGGGAAGTACCCCTTCCAAAAGTACTAAATCAACTTCTAGTAGTTTTAAAAGGAAAAAGGGAGTTGACAGAGAACAACCTATTTGATTGAAACCCCTGAGACTATAACCAAGAACTCTCTTATAAAAGGATCGAAGAAAAGGGTTAAAAATCCATTTCAGGGTGTTGAGATAGTTGTAAACATCGAGGAAAACCATGACAGTAAGAGGATCAAGTTGAAAGACAAAAAGCTCATTTTCACTCATGAAACAAGAAAAGTGGAAAAACCCAGGAAACCATTCACCAAGTCTGCAATAAAGACGCTAATTCCTACAGATGAGACATTTCCTTGTCATGAAATTGAGGATATTGTAGAAGACAAACGTCCACCAGGAAAAAAGTGATTTTTAGTCCAGAGGTACTTGACAAAGAAAGACTTCGTAGACATGTAACCATATCATTAGCAAGGAGGCAGATCCAGGTTGAAGAGACCATACCAAAATCAATGTTCAGTGTTCTGTTGAAGAAGTGTTTGAGGTTCAATCTCTTTTAGAAAAAGAAGAAATGACAATTAAAATAATAAATAAACAGTTGAAAGAATCCATGGCTGTAAATGTACAATTGAGGGAAGAAAATAGGGAAATGAAAAGGAAGATAGAAAAGCATCTAGAACTGTGTGAAAAATCTTTGGAGAATAACAAAAGGATGGTCAAGAAATATTTACCCCTAAAAAAAGAAATGAAAATAATGTACAGGAAAAATATGACATTGAAGACAAAGGACAGACTAAAGAAGGAACAAATAACAAAAGAAAATTTGGACTTGCTGGCCAAAGTATCAGTGGAATAGCCTTGTAACACTCAAGATAAATCATATTTTTTATTTTGTGAAATCATCTCAAGGTTTTGGATATAGCTTGAAGCAGTTTTCAATATCGGCAAGAAAAAATAGAGATTTCGCAACAACTTTTGTTGCGAAACCGCTAAAACACGGAATTCATAGTAAATTGCCTGGTTGTTGTGAAATTACCATTCAACACATGCAGAAGCATTTTAATCTACCATATAGGATGAGTTCGCCATGCCAGCATCAATATGAAATAATGAATAATTTTTCCGCTTGAATAACTAACAAAAATGCATTAGGGTTGTATAATTTTGTTAATAATCAAACCCTAAATTGTAGGAACCCGTGGCAATTTAGTTAATAGTCTGTTAAGGAAGTAGTTTAATCAGTTGTAACTTCTTTTTGGGTATGAAACCCTAACTATTTAGAATTCATAGAGTTATAAGGAAATGTAATGCTATATATTATTATGAAGAAGATTGTAAAAGGGTTCGATAGTTGAGTAAGAAAGATCGTTGGCATTGTAATATTTTCTGGATATTAATGAAATGTTTGTAGACAAGTATTTGAGCTATTTACTCAAAGATTCCTTTGTTCAGCTGTTGTAGTCGGTATTCCTAGTGTATGTGCTTCTTTATTTCTTACCATTAAATGTACTCTTCTTTGTTTGAATAAGAGTTTCTTGATGCATAAATCATTTCATTATGCTCTGTATCTATCTTGTTTCAAATATTCATTTTTCTAATTGATAAGCTAATGCAAAATTCATCTAAGTTGGATGCTTTGTGTGGATTTGAGTGTTCCCTTTTTTCATCTATCCATATTTTAATATTATGAGTCTAGAAATAGTTGTATCTCTAGCCTCTGAGATCAAATGCTTTTCTACTAAGTTCTAAAAACTTAGAATTTATTTCCCCTATGAATCCATGCCCAATGGATGTTTATCTCAGCCCTACCAACCATTTCATAAACTTTTCATCCACATAAAATATAGCCCTTGTATTTGTTGAAGAACTAATAAGAGAGATCCCTCTCTGGAATGGAAGGAGGATAGCTTCCAGTCTGAAGGTAGGTTTGTGGTCACGTCTGATATTTTCTGTTGCAACCAAGAAAATTTACATAGTGATAACATTTTGGCGCCATTTTTAGGGAACCAAAGTGAAATTTTCCCTGGGAAATAATGACAAAGTTTCAAGATCCAATTCCTGAGGGTAAATAGAGAATAGGTGTCAGTTTAAGTTTAAATATTTATTTCCTATTACTCATGGTGTTAGTTCCCCAAAGGCTAGTGTAAATTCCCCAAAAGCTTCAATTTCAAGTCAAGTTTCAACTCCGATACAGAGTCCTATTAGAGTCGTGGATGCTAGTTTTTCCCCTCTTATTCTCCTTTCTCAACTACATGACTTACCCCAAAACTACTCAGAAAGAATTAAAACATATAATGTTTTGGGTTAAGTCATGTAGTTGAGCAGGGAGAAGTTGACTACGAAGATGCTAAAATGAGACTATTTGCACAAAGTTTTGTTGGAGAAGTCAAGAAATGGTTCAAGGGACTTGCAGCAGGAAGTATTCCTGATTTTCCTGGTTTTGAAACAATTTTTCTCAGAAAATGGGAGGATAAGAAAAAACCATTACAATTCTCGACACAATATAAAAATTTGAAAAGAGATGATGCTGAGACAATGCAAGAATTTTCCACTAGGTTCATGAAGGTGTATAATGCAATCCCAAACTAGGTCAAACCCCCTCTTGGAGTTTCCCAATTGCACTATGTTGATGCTTTCAATAGTGATTTTTCTTTGTTGCTAATAAAAAGGAGATATTCCACTTTAGATGATATGATGAATCATGCTATAGAGGTAAAATATAATTTAATGGCATCTAGAAAAATAAAGATTAAAGTTGAAACTGAGAAAAACAGAATTAAAGAAGAAAATCATCCTTCATCCTCTAAATCTTCAGATGTAAAGTTCAATATGATGGTGAAAACTATGGATAAATTAGTGGAAAGGTTGACCTTGGATAATAGACCTCCTCCTAAAGAAAGACAAGAGCCTCAACCAAGAAATCCAAATTTCAGGAGACCTCTAGTCCCTCCTAAGACAATGAGATCAAAGAAATCGAGGAGACCAACAAATCAAACCTCCATTTCAGGAAAATTATGCTGAAGGTTTTATTGAAGAACCTGAAGATAAAATCCATCTGTTTGATGAAGATACTTCTGAAATCTATTTGACTAAAGAAGAGCATGCCATCTTTCAAAAAGAACAAGATAATGAATTGTTGATGGATTTAGAAGAATACAGACAAGTGTATCAAAATTCCATTTATGAATTTCAGAAACAGTATAATCTCAGGAACATAAATGTAGTTGTTAATCTAAATAAATCTCAAGTAGATTATCCCTCTACCAGTCAAAGAAAGAAATATATTCCAAGGAAATACATGGCAAATAAAAACAATCCAAAGGATGATCGTCCAAAGAAATCTCAAGATGCAAAGAAGGATGTTAAAATGAAAGAGGTAGAAAATTATCAGTCTACTTTTAATCTTGAAAGTGAAATTTCTAAGCTAAAAGTTTCAATCCCTTTTAATGATCTTATCAAGAATATTGAATATAGAGGTCATATTATGAAAATGTTGAAAAAATGAGTGACTTCTGGCACTCTAAATCTTCATGATGACCATCCTACTTTCCTTTTTTGTCCAAGTGTTGAAGCAAATTGTGATAATGACAGTGAAGTACCTCCTTTTTATGTCAATCTCAATTTTCATGATATGACCCTGTGGAATGCCATGTTAGATTTAGGGGCATCCCACAATTTGATGCCAAAAGTGGTTATGTAAAATCTTGGATTGGATATCACAAAGCCATATTAAAACTTGTTTTCATTTGATTCAAGGAAGGTTAAATTCTTAGGGTTGATTAAAGATCTAGTTGTCACCTTAACTCAGATCCCATCTAAAAGTGTTGTTATGGATGTGGTGGTTGCTGAAATTCCACCTAAATTTGGGATGCTATTGTCTAGATCTTGGGAAGCAAAACTCAAGGGTACTTTATAGATGGACATGCCATTTGCTACAATTCCAATTTTTGGGAAACAAAGAAGATTGTACAGAGAAAAACAGTTTGCATACATGGTAAGTATCCCAGATAGACCTAATAATCATCCTATCTATTTTGTTGACAGTGATATTGGGGCTTCTATTTTTTATAATTATCTTTGTTTTGAAGAAGAGGGCAAGAATGAACCTGGAATTCTAGAGAAGAAAGGTGAATAGTTGCAGGAAGAGATCATTTAAGATTAGTCATATGATGATGATGATGATGATTATGGGTTGTGGAATATGGATTTGGATGGATCTCTCAGTAAAGAAGGAGTTGGGGTAGGTGTGTGGATTGTTCCTCCAAATGGTGCTTCAAAACTGTGTTCTTTCAAACTAGCTTTTGTCTGTACAAATAATGTAGTTGAATATGAGGCTTTAATATTGGGGATAAATGCTTTGAAAGAGTTGAAAACTAAGAGAATAGTTGTGCATGGTGATTCTGAGCTAGTAATTAATCAAGTTAAAGGTATTTACCAAACCAAGCACCCCAGGATGAGGGCATATAGGAATGTTGTACTAGATTTGTTGGAAGAATTTATAGAATATGATGTATCCACCTATATGGTGATTTATAGAGGGCATAACATGATTATTGATGATTTACCCTCCTCAACCAATGTTTTTAAAATTCATATTCATCCAAATAAGAAGTGTGAGATTGAAGTCAAACCCATGCCATCAGTCCCTGACAATGTCGAATATTGGCAAGTCTTTGAAGGTGATAAGAAAGTAATTAGATTCCTTCAAAATTCAGATGAATTTTCCAGTACACAAATTGATGAAGAAAAGTTGTTTGTTGAGGAAGAAAATGCAGGTTTGACTTCAAATTCATAGGACTATCAAAATGTTATAGCTGGAAAGGAGATACTTCAGTTGAAGAATAATTTCATCCCAAAGAGTTTGCTTCCTCTTGAGAAACTTTTTTATAATAATGATGTAGCAAAAAACCCAAAGGGGACTCCAAATGAAGGTGAGGTAGAAGACTGCAACATTGGAACTGAAAAGGAACCAAGACTCATTAAATTGTCTAAGAATTTAACTCCTGAAAACAAAGAAACGTATCTTAAATTGATGAAGGAGTTCTCTTATGTGTTTGCATGGAGTTATGAGTATTTGAAAGTCTATGATACAATCATCATCCAACATACAATCCCAATCAAAGAAGATTAGAAACCATTCAAACAAAAACTAAGAAGGATAGATCCATTGCTCCTGCCTTTAATT
>SNQJ01S0070792.1:60888-93106 GCA_010110895.2 Picea sitchensis
AGCTTTGGATATATTCATATACACACAGATTCTGGCGTATGAAGTGTACTTTCGCTGCCTTGTGGCCTCCGAGGCTTTCACATATTGTCCCAAGGTGTTGCCTATGCCCATTAGAATCTCCTCCAGCCAGAACTCTTGCGGCAAGGAGTACATGCGTATCCACACCGGGGCCATGGTGAAGTCCTCTTTGTCCGGGCTAAATCTTTCAGTCCAAAATATGAGGAACAGGCCTGCTGAGTTGAAAAAGTACGGTCTGCCTTCAAAAATTCTGTCTTTGTCTTCTAAGTTGTAAAGAATGATTGTGAAGAATCCTTTGGAGCCGAGTTGCAGCTCGTAATCTCCTTTTGGGTTCCACCAATGCTTTATCCATTTGTGCAGGTCTCTTTCCGCCGGCCAGAGCCCTAAGAATTTTCCGATTAGGGCATGTTCCTTCATAAATTGCGTGTGCTCTCCCACTCGAGTGGTACTGATGATGTAGCGCGGCGCTTTCTCCATCTGCGGAATACATTTGCCGGGTTCCCATGTGCGTGGTGGTTTGACTTGAGAGGTCCCTGCTTCAGTTTCCATCTCCGATCGAAGGCCTTGTTCCCTGGCTAGTAACTGTTCTCTCATCTGCGACGGCGGCTCAAAGGTAGGCCGCATTATTCTGACTCCTTCCTTGTCGTTGGCCGCAATGTTTCGGTATGAGGGGGGTTTCCCCCCCTCCTCTGTGCCCATACCTCCACAGCAATGGAGGCCGAGTGGTTGACGGCTGTTCGGCTTGTGGTCAGCGCAGGGGAGTTGTTCTTGGTGCCAGTCCGATTAGCTAACGAGGAGACTAGGGTTTTGGAGTACCCGTCCTTGGACGGATTGTTCATCAAGTTGAAAAGGTAAATATTGAAATTCAATTCAATTAAAATAATTATTTTATAAAAATAATTAAAAAAAAAACAATTTCAATCAAACTCATTATTCAATTTTATAATTTTTTTTTATTTTTGCTAAAATATGTAAAAAAGTTTTTTTTTTTAATTTTCATATATATTTTTAAAATTTATTAAAATATCCAATAAAAAAAATTGCCATTTATGTAATACTAAAGGGGTTATTTATGTAATATTAAAGAGGTTAAAGATGAAAAGTGTTTTTTTGCAAACTGCAATGTGTACATTAAATTGTAATTAGGTTTATGTCGTAGTAAACGCTGAAAGCCTTGGTGGTGAAACGGGTCTCAGAGGGTGCAGGTTTCATGGCGCAGAGGGTTTTCAAATTTTTTAGGCAGGAACTTAGCGGGAGGGTTAGGAAGGGGTCTCTATTCTGCATATCCAGCTTCCGGTGTTGGTAGGCGAGCCATTGGAACTTTGTTTTCTCTGGCCGAGTTCTTTTTTTAGCTTTTGGTGGGGTCCCATTAGAATGTAGATTCCTTTCCTCTCTCCATCTTTTTAGCGGCTTCCTGGATGTTTTTTTGGTGTTGTTTCTACAGTTATTGAACTATTAGGCTGGGTTTACTTTCGTTTATTTTTCTTGTCTTTTCGTAGTCCTTCCCTGGAGGATGTAATGGACGATGTTCCATTGAGGTTGCCATTCACGTTTTCATTGGCTGCATTGATTTGGGTCTTAAAGGTTCTACTTAGTTTAAATTACTGGGGATGTCAGAGTTCTATCAAGAGATGAAGCAGGGGATCCTTGGGATCACCCTAGCTTCATATCTATGATGGATGATATTTGTAGGAACTGAGGTAATAATTCCTACGTAAATGCACCATCAAAGCTTCCACCAACCTGTGGTGCGTCTTTTCCTTCATCCTTCGACGATGTCCAAACTTTTTCCACTATACCGGTGCTCTCCACTGCTCCAATCATTAAGGAAGCTCTGAGGTATACTAGTGGCGATTTGAACGGAGTGAAGGTAGCTCCATTTACTGTGAAAGGCGAGGTCAACTGGAACTCATCGAAGGTTTCATCTGTTACTCTTGAAGAGGAGGGGCGACAGGCTGGATGCTCTGCAATGGTGACATAAGGACTGGTGGAGAGGACGCGTCATTTACTGAAGCGCATTCAAAAAGATTGGAAACCCAAGAGAACAAAACATTCTCTGGTCCTAGGAATGGACGTGGGGTTGGAGGACTCGTGCTCACTTGTGCTCAATGCGCTTGTTGGAAGGTTAGCATATCGTCATTTCTATTTTAGTTCGATGACTGCATGGATGGAGGCTACCTGGGCACCTGTCCTGGGATACACTCCAACTCTCCTTACGATGTCGAGGGGTTGGTTCGGATTTGTATTCCACACCCCAGAGGATTCTAACAAGATTTTGGAAGGTTTTTGGGCATTCGATGGAGGTAGTCTGATGCTTAAGAGGTGGAGACTCAAGTTTGACCCTGCTATAGAATACTTTAGCTTTAGACACTTGTGGGTCTTGCTTCTAGGGATCCCCCTTCATTTATGGAATCTCAGAGCCTTGGAGGCAATTGGGAAAGTTTTGGGACGCTACATAAAATCGGATGAAGAGGCTTTGCACTCCAGTGACGGGCATATGGCAAAGATACTCATTGAGATTGACATTCATGGTGGACTCTTAGAATTACTAGAGATAGACTGGAGAGGTTTTATTTATACATAGCGTTTGGATTATCTCAGTGTTCCCTTTCGTTGTTCTCGTTGTCACCAGACGGGACATTTGAAAAAGGATTGTCGACTTCCATTTGGCTATGTTCTTGAAGAGTCACCGGAAGAAGAACCTGGTTTTAATGCTTATCCAGCTGAGTTGGAGAACCTGGAGAAGGACAACTACTCAGAATTGTGGGAACTGGAATTCCCTCAACTTTCTACTTCTTCTTTTGTGGGTAAGTCACGTCACTTTGTTCCCTCTCTTTATTGTTCCTTGTATACTTTAGAAAGGGAGCAACTCGATTCTCATTTCTCTGTTTTTACGAAAGATAGTGGGAACTTTGAGAACCATGAACAATGACTTGTTGAGGAGGAGGTAGTCTTTCCTAGTACTGTGATGGGAGTGTCTATTAGTTCTGTGGATAGGGTGTGTGAGAGGGTGGTTCCTGAACCTGTTGTCTCGGGGATGCCTTCATTAGTCTCTTCTGATGCTGAGGTTCCAACAAAGAATCAGGCTGAGACTCTACACATGCCTAGCTCTTCCCTATCCCCTAGTAGTTTAGCTGCTGACTCTTTTCTACCTCCGGGGTATGGGGAGACTGAGATGAGTGAAGTATCTCTGGATAAGATTATGTCAAGTTTCGCTCCTATTAGGGAGGTTGATAGCTCGATACATTTGCCTATTTTTTCAAACAGAGCTGAGGTGGCAGATGGGGTTCAGGGTACCTCAAGTTCTGACTTTCCCATCTCTGAAACTACGAAGGATAAGTCTTATGCCTGGTCTTAGGGATTAGGTCTTGAACTGTCTCCGATAAAAACTAGAAGTGCTTGAAAAAGAGCGGGACCTAATCTTCCTATTGCATCTACTTCCATTCCGTCTACTTGTGACCTTGGGGCGCTTAGAGAATTAAAATCCCTAGCTAGGGCTAAGTCATGATTATGCTATCCATGAATATTCAAGGGGTTGGAGGGCCTCTCAAATTAGCCTTGGTGTGTAGGTTCCTCTCCACGGTTTCTCCCCTTATCATTTTTCTACAAGAGACTATGACTACTGATGTGAAGGCAAGGGATTTTATGTTTACTTTGAAGCCAAACTAGTTAGCTTGTGTTGTTAGTGCCATTGGACATTCTGGTGGAATGTTGGTTTCTTGGGATCCACGGTTTTTTTCTCTCTCCTCGGTCCTTACGTGTGGAGGAATTCTTTTGACAGGTTTCAGTCTGGTTGACAAAAGGAGCTTTACTTTTCTGAATGTATATGGTCCATGTTCGGATCGTAAAAGTTTCTGGAATAGATGTGTGGAAAAAGGTCTATTATCCTATTCGGATTCAATCTATGCAGGGGATTTAAATTTAAATTTTTCTATGAGTACGGATGAGATTTGGGGCTCGACTGTTGTCATTGATCCTTTGGCATCTTTCTTTAAGGATTTATTTGCAAATACTTCTTTGGTGGATGTAGTCCCGTCACAGTTGGTGCCGACGTGGCGCAATGGCAGGATGGGGGACTCCAACATTTCTAAGCGTTTGGACAGATTCTTTCTGGCAAAAGGTTTTCTTGGACCAGTGTTGAGATATAGATCGTGGGTCGCATCTAGTTTCATTTCAGATCATGCTCCTGTGTTTTTTCAACTTGATATTGGGTTTCCAAAGACTGTGTACCCTTTCAAATTTAACCCGATCTGGTTAGAAGATTCTTCTTTCACTGCATTAACCCATGAGGTTTGGCTTGACAATCGGTTTACCCTCTTGGAAGATCCTCAACAAAGGCTAGCGGAGAAACTAGCTCTGCTCAAGCGTCGAGTAAAGGTTTGGCTTAACAATCGGTTTACCCTCTTGGAAGATCCTCAACAAAGGCTAGCGGAGAAACTAGCTCTGCTCAAGCGTCGAGTAAAGGTTTGGGCTCGACAAAAGTTGGTTTTAAGTAAATAACTGCTGACAAAAGTGGAAATTGAATTGGAAGCTCTAATGTACCAGAAATTAAATGGCCATATCAGTAATGAATTTGATATTCATTGTAAATAGTTGGAGGAAGTTCGCAACAAGTTATTACTAGATGAAGAGGAAAGTTGGAGGCAGAAGAGTAGGGCAACTTGGATCAAGAGCGGGGATAAAAACACTAAGTTCTTTCATAGTTATGCTAGTTTTCGAAGGAACAAGAAGTTCATATGGGAGATCACTGATGAGACTAGTTGAATGCATATAGGATAGGAAGCTATCAAAGTAGAAGCCACAAATTATTTTGGGTCCTTCTTTAAGGAACAAAACCAGTCAGATTTAAGGATACAATTGGAGACAATAAGAATTTATCCTAGGATGGTGCAGGAGGATGATGTTCTTTTTCTGGAGAAGGTCGTTACTTTGGAAGAAATTTTAAAGGTTCTAAAGGGGTTTACAAAAGACAAGAGCCCCAGGCCGAAGGGGTGGATAGTTGAATTCTTCCTATTCTATTTTGATTTGGTGGGGTCAGATCTTCTTGCCATGGTGGAAGATCCTAGACTCCGATGAGAAGTGTGTAGGCCAATCAATTCCACTTTTCTTGCACTAATTCCAAAGCTAAATCGACCTATAACTTTCTCTAATTACCGACCAATAACCCTGTGCAATATGTATTATAAAATTGTAACTAAGATAATTGCTAAGAGAATAAGACCTATTCTGTCAAGATCTCTATCTAAGGAGCAATTGGGTTTTCTAAAGGGTCGTCGGATTCTAGATGCAATCGACACGACACAAGAGTGCCTTCACAGTATCAAATCAAAGAAGCTTCATGCTATTACCTTGAAACTGGATCTTAAAAAAATTTATGATTGCATTAATTGGGATTACTTAATATTAGTTCTGATTCAGTGTGGTTTTGGTCATGTTATGACTAGATGGATTATGGGATGTGTGTCTTCAACCTCTTTGGCTATTCTGGTAAATGGTGAAGATTTAAAGTTTATAAAAAGTGAAAGAGGCATTCGTCAGGGTTGTCCTCTTTCCCCACTTCTTTTCATCTTAGTGATGGAAGGCCCGAGTCTCTCTCTTAAAAAGAGCCTACAGAATGGTAAACTTTATGGCATTAAGGTCTCTCGTCTGGTAAGAATACTTCATCTATTATTTGTGGATGATGTGATTATGATGACAAAAGCATCGGTGGACAAGTGGAAGGAAATTCATAAGCTTTTAAATATTTTTTGTGTTGCTTCTGGTCTGGAGATAAACCTCAATAAGTCTACTTTTCATCATTATGGAGTTAAGCCTGTTGTTTTACTTGTTCTGACAGATCTGTTTCATTTTGTCTCTAAGTGTTTATCATAGGGTTTTAATTATTTGGGTTTCCCTTTAAAGATTGCTAGTTACAAGGCGACTGATTGGCAATGGCTCTTGAAGAAGTTTGATTAGAGAATTTTTCACTGGTGTAATCGTTTTCTTACCTTGGGGGGTAGATATGTTTTAATCAAGGTCATTTTGGAAAGTCAGTCGGTTTACTGGATTACACTTGCACACATTCTTGTCTCCGTTTTATGCCAGATTCATAGGATGACCTTCTCTTTCCTTTGGTCGAGAGCAAAATCCTCTACGTCCTATCACCTCTGCAATTGGGAGACTCTAGCTAAGCCTAAGAGTTTTGGGGGTTGGGGGATCATAAATATCTTCTTTTTTTCTCAGGCCTTAGTGGCTAAATCATTATGGCGAGGTTTGATGCAGCCGGGGATATGGAACCGAGTCTTGAAAGATAAATATCTACCACATCTTCCAGTAATCACTTGGCTTCGATCTATAGTTCCGTCATCTTGGGTTGGCTCGCAAACATGGAAAAAATTGCTTAATGCTCTCCCTTTACTTGTTAGATGGTTGGCTTGGAAACTGGGGAATGGGGCAGACATTTTGGTTGGTAAAGATGTTATCATGGGCATGGGAAATGACGCGTTCCTTTCAAATGCATTGATTCAACACCTAAATGATCAATAGGTTCATTACCTCTCCCAAGCGAGAGGAGCCATTGCTACAAGGTTGACCATTGCTAATTGGGTAACCAGTACAGATTTGGGTCTGTTGGGCTCACTGGCCATAGAATGGGAAAATTATAGAATCCACTTAACTGTCGCGGGTATTGCTCCAACAGATGATTATGATGAGATTCGATGGACGGGCAGGGATGGAACATGTATAATAACTATAAAGAATATTTATAACGCTCTGGCTGCAAAGTTGTGGAAAAAGAACAATGATATAGCGAAAAGGAAGATCTGGCCATGGGAGTGTCCATTAAAATTAAATCTTTTCACTTGGTTGCTCATGGAAGATAAGATCCTCACCTGGAACAACCTTCTTAAGCATGGCTGGCAAGGTCTCAGGTATTGTTACTTGTGTAAAGGTAATGAAGAAACATCCTTCCACCTTTTTGTTCACTGTCCTTTTACGACTTCCATTTGGTGCAAAACTTGTATTCATCTTAAAGTGCATTGTGCCTGGTCGGGGACTTCTGTGAAGGATTGTTTTGACTCTTGGTGTACTAGGAACTCAACTTACCCTACTATACCAGCTTATATTTGTTGGTTTGTTTGGACTGAAAGGAATTTAGATATTTTTGAATCCAAAGTTCCATCCATGGAGAAAGTTCTTTTTCATTCCTCAACTATTGTAGTGAGTCATAACTTAAAAAGTCCAAAAATTGCAGTAAGAAGAAGTGGCTATTGTCTACAAAAGCAAAGAATAATGGGTTGGTTTGATGGGGCATCACAGAGGAACGGATAAATAAGCGGTGTTGGGGGATTAATATCCCTTAATGAGCAAAATTCTTATAGATGGTCCCTTAACTGTGGTAGGGGTACTAATACAAGAGACGAAGTCCTGGGTGCTTGGGCTATTCTCACCTTGGCCCATAGGTTGGCGATTTCAGATATCCTTATTCTTGGAGACTCAAAAGTTATTATTGATTGATTGAATAGTGTTGGTTCCTTGCAGGTAAGCTTTATCGAATGCTGGAAAGAGTGGGTGATTGAACTAAAAAAGCTTTTCACTAGTCACCTTTGATCATGTCTATAGAGAAGACAATCAGGAGGCATATTTTCTTTCCAAAAAGGCTCTTTCAAACCCACCTGGAACCATTATTTACAATCAACTTATCAATGGACATGAGGGGCCAACCTACCATCTGAAGTTTTACTAGCATGGGTTTAATGTCTTTTGATTTCTGGTTTCTGAAGGCTGTGGAAGTATTAGGTAATTTTTGGGGTAATTTATAAGTGGATAGACTCCTTGTATTGATTATGATAGTGGAGATGCAGGCTATATTTTTGCTACAGTTTTTTGGTTCTTTTTCTGAACAGTTTGTAATTGATATATTTTAAGATATAGCTATCTCAGATGGAGTATTATGAAAAAGCTTGTCCTTGGAGTATAAGGAACTATCAACAATGTAAACTGATTATATTATCTAATATAATGCACAATTTTCATGTGGAAAAAAAAATTAAATTGTAATTTCAAAATACTTGTTACAATGTTAACCTTTTAATTCATTAAAATTGTTATGATTTATAAAAGATTCTCTTAAAGTTATTCAAATATAAAAATAAAATTCTTAAGCAAACCAAATAATTATTTTTTCATAAGCAAAATTCATCTCAATACATATTAATAATTATCATCATTATTAATTTATAATAATATGTTCTCTAAATTTGTAAATCTTATACATAATATATACATTTAAAAAACAACAACAAAAAATTTATAATTAAAAGTAATAATCATCTATATTTAAAAATAAAACAATACATTCAAAATATTTGAACTTATAAAACTAATATTTTCTTCTTTATATTTAATAAAAAAATTATTAAAAATAAAAACTCATACATTCAACAAATATTTAATAATGCATTACATTTAAAAAAATAATAAAAATTTTATAATTAAAAGTAATAATAACTAATATTTTCTTCTTTATATTTAATAAAAAATTATTAAAAATAAAAACTCATACATTCAACAAATATTTAATAATGCATTACGTTTAAAAAAATAATAAAAAATTTATAATTAAAAGTAATAATCTTCTGTATTTAAAAATAAAACAATACATTCAAAATATTTAAACTTATCTCAAAAACTAATATTTTCTTCTTTATATTTAATAAAAAAATTATTAAAAATAAAAAACTTATACATTCAACAAATATTTAATAATGCATTCAAAGAATTTAAACTTACTTGAAAAATTAGATATGTTCATCTTTATAATAATAATGATTGTCAACATCTATCGAAACCAGAGTTTAAACTTATCTGAAAAANACTTACCCTACTATACCAGCTTATATTTGTTGGTTTGTTTGGACTGAAAGGAATTTAGATATTTTTGAATCCAAAGTTCCATCCATGGAGAAAGTTCTTTTTCATTCCTCAACTATTGTAGTGAGTCATAACTTAAAAAGTCCGAAAATTGCAGTAAGAAGAAGTGGCTATTGTCTACAAAAGCAAATAATAATGGGTTGGTTTGATGGGGCATCACAGAGGAACGAAGAAATAAGCGGTGTTGGGGGATTAATATCCCTTAATGAGCAAAATTCTTATAGATGGTCCCTTAACTGTGGTAGGGGTACTAATACAAGAGACGAACTCCTGGGTGCTTGGGCTATTCTCACCTTGGCCCATAGGTTGGCGATTTCAGATATCCTTATCCTTGGAGACTCAAAAGTTATTATTGATTGATTGAATAGTGTTGGTTCCTTGTAGGTAAGCTTTATCGAATGCTGGAAAGAGTGGGTGATTGAACTAAAAAAACTTTTCACTAGTCACCTTTGATCATGTCTATAGAGAAGACAATCAGGAGGCATATTTTCTTTCCAAAAAGGCTCTTTCAGACCCACCTGGAACCATTATTTACAATCAACTTATCAATGGACATGAGGGGCCAACCTACCATCTGAAGCTTTACTAGCATGGGTTTAATGTCTTTTGATTTCTGGTTTCTGAAGGCTGTGGAAGTATTAGGTAATTTTTGGGGTAATTTATAAGTGGATAGACTCCTTGTATTGATTATGATAGTGGAGATGCAGTCTATATTTTTGCTACAGTTTTTTGGTTCTTTTTCTGAACAGTTTGTAATTGATATATTTTAAGATATAGCTATCTCAGATGAAGTATTATGAAAAAGCTTGTCCTTGGAATATAAAGAACTATCAACAATGTAAACTGATTATATTATCTAATATAATGCACAATTTTCATGTGAAAAAAAAATTAAAATTAAAATTTCAAAATACTTGTTACAATGTTAACCTTTTAATTCATTAAAATTGTTATGATTTATAAAAGATTCTCTTAAAGTTATTCAAATATAAAAATAAAATTCTTAAGCAAACCAAATAATTATTTTTTCATAAACAAAATTCATCTCAATACATATTAATAATTATCATCATTATTAATTTATAATAATATGTTCTCTAAATTTGTAAATCTTATACATAATATATACATTTAAAAAAAATAATAAAATTTTTATAATTAAAAGTAATAATCATCTATATTTAAAAATAAAACAATACATTCAAAATATTTGAACTTATAAAACTAATATTTTCTTCTTTATATTTAATAAAAAAATTATTAAAAATAAAAAACTCATACATTCAACAAATATTTAATAATACATTACATTTAAAAAAATAATAAATTTTTTATAATTAAAAGTAATAATCATCTATATTTAAAAATAAAACAATACATTCAAAATATTTGAACTTATCTCAAAAACTAATATTTTCTTTTTTATATTTAATAATTTTTTTTATTAAAAATAAAAAAACTCATACATTTAATAAATATTTAATAATGCATTCAAAGAATTTAAACTTACTTGAAAAATTAGATATGTTCATCTTTATAATAATAATGATTGTCAACATCTATCGAAACCAGAATTTAAACTTATCTGAAAAACCAGATATTTTCCTCTTTATATAAGCAAATTCTATATATATATATATATGAGAAATTACATTCAAAGAATCTATATTTACGTGTAAAACTCAATATAGATTAAGATTAAATTAAATATATTTCATTATTTACATTTTTTAAATCATTTACATTACAAAAATTATTATCCAAATTGGTAGTGCAATTGACATGATTGTGTAATTTCTCATTAATGTGATATAATGAAATTTATTTTTAAAATTTTATAATATGATTTTTTCTTAAAAATCTTCTTTTTATTCATTATTTTAAAATTGAAAGTGTGTATTTTTATTTTTTATTTTTTTTTAAGTTAGAGATTTGTATTAAAAGGACTTTGCATAGTAAAAAATATATATTTGTTGACTTAAACAGGTAGTGAGGTGGTTGCATTGTCCAGTAGGGAAACTAATGCAACCATTTGTCAATCCATAACACAATTTCAAAACTAAGTGCCTATCATCGTCTATATCCAAATATCTAGGCAGAGAGTTATGCCTGAAAACTATTAAGCCACACAGGGCTAAAACAAAAGAGGATAACCAGAATGTCATTGGCAAAAACTAGATTACTAACCTGAGACACTAGTCGTCACTTTGAACCCGAGTCCAATTGGGTCTGTTGCGCTCCCGCATTTGTCACTGGCGCCATAGTCGGGGTCATTATCCATGGAGTTGGAGTCGTGTGAAGTAGAGCAGAAATCAGCGCCTCAAGGCACTCCTCTTGTCGTTCCCGCAGCTCGTATCTGAACAAAAAATATGCCGAGTCGCGTCGAACCTCAAATACTAGGTCCTAAATGACTGCAATTGCACTCTGAAGCTCCATGTGTTCATCGCAGCGTGCATAGGGAGGTTGAGGCAGAGAAGCATGAGATTTATGGGAGGAGGCAGAGTGACTAGGAGCAGTTGTTGGAGGGCTGGTCGAGCAGGAAGGTGGCAGTTGGTTCGAAGACGCTTCCTCACTGATTTCAGGTGTGTAACCAAGTGAATTTCCCATATTGTCAAACCATTCGACCCTGCATGCCCAGGGGGAGGACAGAGGAGGAAGGTCCAAGGTGGAAGAGTGAGCAGAGGGGGATTGCAGGTCTGGTTTATGGCAACGACCACACCCTTGAGTATTATACAAGTCAAACCCTTGCTTCGATTTGCTCCTTTGCCTCGACATCATGAGGATGACGAGGAGAGGGGAGGCAAGAAGATTCATAGAGACGGGAGGGACACAATGGAGAAGGGACTATGAGCCAGGGCATAATCTCAAAAGTGCAAGAGCCAAAAGGTGAGAATGGACGAGATAACCCAATACTGAGAGATATAGTCGGAGGATCCCGCTCGCATGACGAGACCTGTTGGAGTCCCATCTCATCGTCATTACGTCGCCTGTGTGGAGGAGCTGGTGCAGGTACTCTACTCGGTGAATGAATTGTTGTGAGTTAACTCCCCTCATTAAATAGTCGGTGATGTTATGGAGGTGGCAAGGCACATGGGTAGAAGGTGCCAAGTTTACGTCGGCCTAGGCCGTGGGCACTATTCTCATGGTGACAACCCATCCAGGGAGTGATCCATGTTGAGGGCTTGGGAAATGCAGTCTTTGACTAGAGGGTGATCCGGGGAGGATTCAGGGTTTGTAACACACCCAATCCCTGAGTACCTTCCCTAGGGATGGGGTATTCAGATTTCGTTGTCCCTCCTAAATAAAATCCTCCTACTAAACCAACGATGGACTCAATCCCTTTCTAACATACTGGTTGTAGAGGAATTTGGCACTTTGGCGCTGAACGCTTCTTTTCCTTCCTACGCGTGTAGTATACCTAGGGAGGTAATATTGGGTACCTCTCTAGGTACCCCATATTACCTCCCTAGGTATACTTCATAACAAGTGGTATTAGAGCACTTTCCTTAGCCAAAGAAGGGAAGAATATTTTTCTCTTTTTGCAGATTTTTTCTAGGAAAAAAAAAAGAGGGCGACCCACTTCAGGTTTAGATCTGAAAATTTCTGTGTAGAATTTGGCCAAACCAATTGTATATTTGAATTCCTCTTGGAAAAATACCGAATTTCAAAAAAACAATCGGCCTAAACGGAGTCTGGGAAGTGAAGTTATGAGCATTTTAAATTCAACAGTGTTTCAGGGTTTTTCCGGAAAAATCCACGATTTTCTGTAGTAAGTTATTTTTAATCCTAGTTTTTGTTCAAGATTTATCCCAAGAAAGATGTTTTTTACTGGAAAAGATGATGGCCCTAATATTGAAGAATTCATAAAATACTCGAAGTCATTTTCGAAAGAGGATTGGAAACATTGGGTATCGTGTTATTTAAAAGATGATGCAGTCATTTGGTGGCAATCACATAGGTATAGCCAATTGATGGCACTTTCTGATGAAGCACTTGAACAAATTCTTTTAGATAAATGGTCTCATGCTGCTAAAGGGAGAAACAAGTGTTTATTTTCAGGTGGCAAATCTATATTACAGGTTCATGGTTGTATTCACAAAGAAAATGTCATTGTTTCTATTAACCCTAGTTGCCAACAAAATTTTATCAATGTTTAGTTGGTTAATAGATTGCAAATTCCTGCCAAGAATATCCAAAGCACACAGGTTGAGGGTAAAAATGTTCATTTTTTTTAAATATTTGAAGGTTAGTATGGATAAATGTTTGTTGCATTCAGATTGTTATGTTATGGATATGGATGAAGTGGATATCGTTTTGGGATATCCTTGGATAGAATCAGTGGGTACCATTAATATTAATGTGCAAAAGAAGTTTTTGAAGTTGTGGTATAAGAAAAAGAAAATCACATTGNTGTTATTTAAAAGATGATGCAGTCATTTGGTGGCAATCACATAGGTATAGCCAATTGATGGCACTTTCTGATGAAGCACTTGAACAAATTCTTTTAGATAAATGGTCTCATGCTGCTAAAGGGAGAAACAAGTGTTTATTTTCAGGTGGCAAATCTATATTACAGGTTCATGGTTGTATTCACAAAGAAAATGTCATTGTTTCTATTAACCCTAGTTGCCAACAAAATTTTATCAATGTTTAGTTGGTTAATAGATTGCAAATTCCTGCCAAGAATATCCAAAGCACACAGGTTGAGGGTAAAAATGTTCATTTTTTTTAAATATTTGAAGGTTAGTATGGATAAATGTTTGTTGCATTCAGATTGTTATGTTATGGATATGGATGAAGTGGATATCGTTTTGGGATATCCTTGGATAGAATCAGTGGGTACCATTAATATTAATGTGCAAAAGAAGTTTTTGAAGTTGTGGTATAAGAAAAAGAAAATCACATTGGAGGATGTGTCTCTTAGTAAGAAAGATGGGCCCATGGAGGCTAACAAAGAAGTTATTGTCGAGTATGAAGTTGAATCAGAGGCAGAGTCTACAAAAGGATATGAAGAAAAATTACAGGAAGGACATAATCAGGAAGCTAAGGAGGTCATTGACTCAAGGGCACAAAGTGTTGCAGATTTGAAGAAAAAAGAACAGATTCCTACAGTTTTCGTATATCGCCATCCACATCATATAGACACAACAGTCATCAAGGCAAGGGCGTGTGCATCAAAAAATTTATGCACAAGCAGGGCACCAGATAGGAAACCGATCAAGAGGTGCATGGATAACTACTAGCACTACGGGAAGAGCTCAGGCTACATAAAAAATGCCATGGCAACCCCGACATGATGTAGAGCAAGATCAGGGTGGAAAGGAAGCAGATAGACATCATGTTCGACTTCCATTGGGATGGATGGATGGTCGTACTTGGCACCAGTTGGCTACATTGCTTATATGGTCATATTGTATGGTTTCTTCTCATGTTTTGAGGACGAAACATGTGAAGGGGGGTGGAATGTAGTATACCTAGGGAGGTAATATGGGATACCTAGGGAGGTACCCAATGGGAATGTAGTTATGTGTTATTAGTGGATGTCATTTAATATATTAGAATGTGGTCATTCAATGTAAGGTGGACTAGGTCCACTTTATTAATAAAGGCCCACTATGGTAGTTAGATGTAATAAATGTGAGAAATCTCTCTAGAAGGTTCCTAGGAGATAGAGAGAGCTATATAAAGAAGTGTAAGCAATGTAATGAAACATACTGAAGAATATTGTGATTGTACAAGCAAGAATTTCTTGAGGAGTTTTATCCTTCCATAAGGATTAATATATGGTGTTACCCTACCTCAAGGGTTTTGTCTACATTCTTGTGTTGAGTGTTCTGGGGAATGGTTTGGTGTTTATTATTGGTTTAATGTTGAAGTATATTTGTAGATTATTCATGATCTTAACATTGCGCTTTACCTTTGGAGCTCGGAGTCCCGAAATACCTCCACGTGGATTTTGCCTTCAGGCCTTTCACCTTACATGTGATGTTGTGTCCCAAATGCCCGAATTCTCGAAGCCCCGGACTCCCGAAGGGGTCCACTCTCGCAAAGTGGTGTACTGGATGCGATGGAGATTACCAGTGGATCCTGAATAAACCTCCCTCCATATCAGTGGAACAGTTAGTTACTGGAGGGTACATTTGACAAGACAGAGAGTACACGTGGCCCATACCTAGGGTGGCACGTGTTGTATACAAGGGGGTCCATGTCACCCTAGGTGATGTTGGAATATTGCTTCGCCCGTTAGATCACCTTCCCGGTCCCCCGATCCTATGGTTACGATTCCTCCACATAACCCTTAGATCCACGACCTCTGTTAATTTGTAACTTCGGCCTTCGGGGATCTTGAGGTGTGTCTCCCCCTGTTTCTCCCGAAGTGGTCAACGTCGGGATAACCTTATCGTAGATCTGGCGGCTAGGAAAGAACCCGAAGGATTCCTAGTTCTACGGTCCTGATCACTTCACGCCTCCTACCTTCGGGGGTTTTGGTTTTACTTCCACTCCATTCTCTCAAAGCAGGACTTCGTCGAAGTATCGTATGCGGGTCCCTTTTTGAGCGATCAGACAGTTATGTGGGGCTCCTACAATCTCCCCAGGTCTACGGCTCTCCTTACTTCGTAACTTCGACATCCATGGAGTTCGATGCTATAGCATCTCCCTTCTCCCGAAGTGGAACTTCACCGAAGTCGTCTTAATGTGGATCCAACGGCTGAGAGAACTTTCGATCGTTCTTGATCGATGGTTTTCATACTTCGCAATGAAGATTCGGATCCCAGTTAGTCGATGAGATAGACCCCTCTACCCACTAGAGTAACCACCCATTGTCGGTCAACTTTGTCGGTAACTGAAACTCTCGGTTACCTTCGACCAATTTATGATTAGTAGGGTTGAACATACCCGGAATTCACGGACTTCTAGAGCTCTGAAGCTAGAAGGGCTTAGCCCCCTTAGGCTTAGCATAGGGTTCCTAAGGGTTGGTCATATGGGTCCTTCTAAACTCTCACGAGCTAAACACAAATATCTTCATCATAAAGTTGTTAAGGACTTGGGCATGATATCCCGGTCGCACAGCAAGGAGTCTGAAGAAGATATCCTCTTCAGACCGACAGGGACAGATTGACGCAATACTTTCTATCCCAGCCCTCCTACAAGTTTACATCCCAAGACACCTTGAAGGCTAAGATGGGGCTTATAGACGATCAATCCAAAGCATCAGTTCACAAGAAGATAAATGCATACACATAGCTTGATCATTCAATACAAAAACTGTTCATAGATACACACACACACACACACACATATATAGGCATTCACCCATTATTTCATTTCAATGCACAAAGTATGAAAACACTTATCAGAACCAGAAGACGTGATGCGACTGCTAAAAGGGGTGTCTGTTTTCACCCAACCATAGGCTTAGTTGCTCCTAACAGATTTACCACTGGTCACCCCCGAGCTATACCACGATGCTCTAAGAGAGAACTCTTCCTTCTGGCTCAACAACAGTTAGGGACGGAGGTTACTCTCCTCCTCTTATAGGATCTTGGCAATCGTTCTTCTCTATACCAAGCAAGGAGGTCTGCCTGAGTACCTCCTCGGTCACTCATCAACCTCGATTATCAGCTTGTAATATAACCCTGCTAGCCACTCCCTTTGACCAAAACACGCTTGTTTTTCAGTTTGTCCTTGAACTCGAGAGCTTAGTCTCTCTTCTCTGCTTCTTTTACCTTATCCACCATGCCTTCCTTTCTTGTATTCCTCAGCAAGATTACGTGTGGCCCGAATCCCCAGTCCGTGGTCAAGTCTAAAAGCCTTACAGATGGGTGCTCTGCCCCATCCCTCATTAACTCTTCAATAGGTCTTCCCACCTACCAACCCGACTGGTAATTCATTCCTGGGTCAGAGGATTGTTATGGTCCCAAGCAATTAAATCCATCAAGGTACTGGTTTGGTGGGGGTTATCTCAACCATTCCTAGTTCCCCTCACCATCCCTTTCATAACATTTGTGGTCTATCTTGGAAAAACCGCCTTTCAACAGTTATGTAACACTTATCCATTTTCTATTAATAACAAAAATTACATTCATTGACCTTTTATACAAAGGTTCATCAAATAAAAAATTCACACATATCGAGTTTTCCATAGCCTCTTGGCCAATACATTTATATTTACAAACTGGGGGAAACATGGGTGTTACATGGTTGCAATAGAAGTCCCCTTCCTTCAAGTTGACCTCGAAATTCGCCAGCTTATCCACCACTTGATTCACTTTTCGTCAAACATGGGAGGGAATGATCACCAGGTGTGGGTGAAGCATAGTTTTGATCTGAACCGGGCCATTAGTGAGTCTCTAGCTCGGGGAGACCCATTCTAGATATGCTCCATTGAGGAGGTGTGAGAGGAGGTTTCAATGATTTGTGAATCCCCTTCCATGACGAGAAGATTGAGACCTTGATCTAGGTCCGCTTGGAGGCCTTTGAACAACCCCCATAGTTTGGTTGCATTGTTGGTGTTGTGCCCCAAGTTCTCAGCTAGAAAAAGAATGCTATCTCCTTTGTTGTTTCGTATAGAAGTTCCAAAACCTGTTGGGCCCATGTTGCCTTTGGACGCACCGTCAAAGTTGATTTTGAAGTATCCTTCTGCCAGAGGATGCCACTGGGAAGGACTTTCATGGCATGTGAGTCTGGGAGTGATCTTTTGAGGAGCAGAGGTGAGCCCGAGTTGCCAAGCATTAAGGATGAGCTACTCTTAAGGAGGGCAAATCATGTCCAAATCAGTCCAGGGGTGTAAGTTGATTGTTTCCTTGATATTAAGCTGAATTTTGGTCCAGATTGCTTGCCATCCGAGGAGAGTCGATTTGAAGATGTGACGATTCCTCTCTTTCCACAGCTTCCATAGAAAGAATCCAGGAAGAAGTTACCACACACGATTGAGGATGGGAGAGTGAAAGATTGAGTCTCTCCATCCCTCAATGGTGCCCCTAAGATTGTTGCGGTTTCTGTTCGATGCTCTCATGATGATAACACACTGATCCCAAATCTGCGAGCTGAAGAGAGATAAGTTGAGGAGGTGATTTTGAGTTTCCCCCTCATTGCAGCACAAAGGACACCAGGAAGGTCCTATGAGGCCCCTTTTTGTTAAATTGTCCCAAGTGAGGATGCTTTGGTGAGTGACAAACTAGAGAAAGGTGTTGATTTTGGGCCAGAGACGGGATCCCTAGATTTTATCCCAGATCGAATCTTTTGGGAGGGAGTTGTGTCCTGCACTGAGATAGTAGGCTTCTTTGAGTTTGAAGGTCCCAATCATGGAGTGACCCCATCTGAGGATGTCCTTCCCCTGGTGGAAATGAATCTTTCTAGAGTTGAATTTTTCTAGCCAGGGCTAAATGCTCACATGTGGGGGAATATTGAGGTCATCATGAGCATATTTCCAGTTGTGCCTAGTGTCCATAGTGTCATTATGATTCCAATAATCTTCAACCTTAACAAGCCCTGCTTTTTTCATTTGAGGTTTATAGTCGACTGCTATGGGATCCTGGTCTAGGATAGGCAGTTGTTGCCAATAGTCATTTCAGAAGGAGGTGGAGTTACCATCTTGTATTTCCCAGAATGCATGGTCCATTGTTACCCCATTGTTTTGTTTGGATGTGTTCCAAATTAGAGACCCTCGATAATGACCCTTCCATCTTATCAGATTCTCCTCCGAAGAGGTGGGTGTTTATTTATTTCTCCATAAGCGTGCCCAGAGGTCTGTGGGATGATTTGACCATCGCCACCTGATTTTTCTGCTTAAGACCTTGTTGAGAGTTGATGGATCTCTAAGTCCTAGTCCTCCCACATGCTTTGGCCTATAGGTTTTTATCCATCTTACCAAAGCCCATTTACAACCTTCTTTGGTGCCTTGCCATAAGAAGTTCCTTTGCATATTTCAGATAGCCTTTAGGATAAATCTTGGAGTACATGGGGAGGGATTGAAGGATAGACTTAAAAAGAATCAACCGACTAGGGAGATTGAGGGAGCGAAAGGTCCATGAGGATAGGTTTTTCCTGATATTGGACATAAGATCTTCCCAGTAGTTATTCCTCATTCTTTATCAATGAGGGGAATGTCGAGATACTTGGACGGAAGGGAGCTGCGGGTGAACCCCAAGAGCTGGGTCATATGGAGTTGCACCAGGAGGGGCGTGTTGAAGAAGAATATTTGAGATTTGGATAGGTTGATGTCCATGCCTGAGGCTTCACAAAAGGTTTGGATGATGGAGTGGATGCAGGTGGCTTCCAGAACTGTGGGGAGCCCCATCATCAGGGTGTCGTCCCTAAATTGACTGTGGGAGATGGGTGGAGAGAGTCCATGCAGGGAAAGACCCGAGAGTGTATGATTGGTTATGGAGGCTTTGATTGAGCGAATGAGACCCTCTGCCATAATGATAAAAAGGAAGGGCGAGAGTGGATCACCTTGTCTGATGCCTCTAGTAGGGGAGAAGGGTCTGGAAGGAAATCCATTGACCGAGATGGAGAAAAGGGCAGAAGAAGTGAGGTTAGCGATCCAGGTAACCCATCAATGGTCGAAGCTGAAGGAAAGAAGGGTGACTTTCATATAGTCCCAACTGAGTTTGTCAAAATCTTTGGAGAGATCAAGTTTAAGGACCATACCTGGAGATTTGGTGGTTTGGAGAGAGTGGATCACCTCATGCGCTAAAATGACATTGTCTAAGATCTGCCTGCCCTCCACATAACTAGATTGTTCCTGGGAGATGATAAACATAAGAATGCTCTTGAGGCGCTTAGGAATGACCTTCGTGAGGAGTTTGTAGATCAAATTGCAGAGTGTTATAGGTATGAATTGTTTCAGATGAGTGAATTTTTCCTCTTTTGGGATAAGGGTGAGGAAAGTGGCATTCAGAGCTGGTAGAACCTGTCCGGACCTCCTTGAATCCTCAATGATTTCCCAAACTTCCTCTCTAATCATATCCAAACAGTGGTGAAAGAAATTGGTTGTGAAGTCGTCGGGCCCAGGGGATTTACATACAGGTGTATCTTTGAGGGCTTGATCCACCTCTTCTTGTGTGATTGGCCGCATCAAAGCCTCGTTTTGTTCTCTGGTGACACTCTTTGGAATGTGTTGTGTGATGGTGTCTATGGATTGAGTGCGGTACATTAGAGGTTCGAATAGAAGTTTCCTGTAATAAGTGATTATCACCTGTTCTATGTCTTCATGCTGTTGTAGTTATGTTCCTTGATCTGTGGAGAGGTGAGAGATGTGGTTGGTGTGTCGTCCCTGAAGCATTGATCTATGGAATAAATTTGAATTCTTCTCCCCCTCTTTTAGCCACTGGATTCGTGATGTCTGTCTCCATAAGATTTCTTCCTGTGCGTGTCACTCAACAATCTGCTTATTTAGGCTAGCCTCTTGTTCTTTTAGAGAGTCAACAAGGCCATGATGTCTTATTTTCTGTTGCAAGGCCTATATTTGATGGTTCAGGAGCTCTTGGGCATGGAAGATGTTCCCAAAGGTGTATTTATTCCATCTTTTTAGGCGTTGCTTGAGATTTTTTAGCTTCTGCTAGAATTTGTACATGGGAGTGCCTTTAGGAACCACAACTTCTTGCCACCATTTTTTAATGTTCGCTTGGAAATCTGGGTGAGTTAACCAAAAAAATTCGAAGCGAAAGGGCTTCTTCCCTGGCATTCCACTGATATCCATTTTGAGCAAAATTGGCCAGCGGTTCGAGACTAGTGCATCTACCACTGTGGCCTGCCAAGTGGGACCTTCCATCATGAAAGGTTCAAAGATGAGGAATCTGTCGAGATGACAATCGACTTGTTAATTGCCAGATATTCTGTTTGACTAGGTAAAGGGTCCATTTATCATCTCCATGTCGATAAGGCCTAATGTATCGATGATGCCTTGGAAGTGAACGTTGTCGCTATTCAGTCTTCGAGTGCCCCCTCTTTTTTCCTCCAGGTCGTGTATCATGTTGAAATACCCCCCCAAAATCTAGCTTTGATTTCCTATGTGATTGGCGATCCATTCCAGGTGATGGAGAAAGGATGCCTTGAATATTTGAGTGGTCGGGCCATACACATTTTTAAAAATCCTGTTTTTTTCGATCCAATGTTCCTGTAGGAGGCTGAGATGGTCCATTTGGAGGTGAAAAATCCATCCATGAGGATGGTGGAAGGGTTCCAAAGTATGGAAATTCCCCCCGTCGTTCCAACTGCGTCGGTTTCCATGACTCTTGCTTGCTTCCAACATTTTGTGAGAATTTGGATAGCTTTGTCCACGACACATTTCGTTTCTTATAAAAAGAGAATGTTTGACTGATCTGTCATGATCCTTTCCCATAACATGCATTGCTTGCTACATCCATTGAGACCCCTAATGTTCCATGAGATCATCTTCACGATGAGGGTGAGGGATGGAGAGGGGGAAGTTGTCCGAGATCAGGTGGATCTATCCCGAGTTTACCAGGAAATGGCCTATTTCTTGGATGAGTCGTTGTTTTTCTTTTCTGCCCCTTTTCTTCTCATATTTTGTGGGTTTTTGTTGGTCTTTCAGAGGCCCCCGTTGGATTCCTAGGCATGAGTTAGCTTTGGTCGATCCTCCCACATAAGAGTTGAGGAATACTTTGTGCACTTTTCATAATTGGTCCAATGGGATTGTGTAAAGTTATTTTTTCCGTTAAGCCTGTTCCAGATGTACCAGGTCAATTCCTGCTAGGTCTTGGTCTTCGAGGTCAATGTCAAGGTTCCCAATGTTCATTCCTAGACTGGATGGTAGAGAGGTATCCAAGGGATTGACCAAATGAATCTGGTTCTGAGGAGGAAGATTCGTTGATTTACCTTTGGAGTCCAAGGAGGGAGTTGATTCAGGTAGAGAAGTCGAGGGGTTGAGGTTGTCCTCTGGGATCTGTTATAGGGTGTCAAAGGAGTTTTTGATAGAGGGGCCAGTTGGGGCAAAAGGGGCCACTTTTCTTATTGGTTGTCTGCGGTTGCCAATGACTTGAGTGTAACCATCCTTGGCTTTGTCAAGAGCCGCAAGATCTTCCTTGCTAGAGATATTAAGAGGGAATTCACGGAAGAGATGGCCATGTTCGTGGCATTTCCTACATCGGAACAGTATGTGCTCTTAGTCTAGGTTTTGGGACCATTCTTCATCGTGATATTCTAGAGTTATAGTGCGAGGAAGGGGTTTCGAAATATTGAGATAGACACAAATGTGGGCATAAGTGGTGTAACTTCTTTGTTTTGTGGCTTCTGAATATTTGACATAGACTCCAATCATGTTGTCGATGCCTGCTAGGATTTCCTCCAGCGAAAATTCTTGGGGTAAGGAGTAGAGCCGTAACTAGAGTGGAGCATGTGAGAAGTCCTCCTTTTCTGGACTTAACTTTTATGTCTAGAAACGAAGGAAAATCCCTACCGAGTTATAGAAGTATGGGCCTCCTTCAAATATTTTGTTGTGGTTTTCTAGATTATGTAAAATGATGGTAAAGAAGCCTTTGGATCCAAGTTGTAAATCGCAGTGACCTTTGGGTTTCCACCAGTGTTGAATCCATTTCACTAGGTCCCTTTCCGAGGGCTAAAGGCCTAGGAATTTTCCCACCAGTGCATAATCCCACATATACTATTTTTGGTCTTCTATTCTGGGTGTATTTATCATGTATTTGGGGGTTGTACGCGCCTACGGGATGCATTTTCCAGGTTCCCAAGTGCGAGCCTCTTTTGCATGGTTTGGGTCTGGATCTACTTCCATGAATTTTTCTTTTGGCAATTCTTCTTCCCACAAGATATTTCTCAGTTCGGTTGGTGGTTCGAAAGACGGTCTCTTGAAGTGCCCGTTGCCTAGATCAAGTGAGGTGACCTTGTTGTAAGAGGGGCCTTGGGGCCCCCCTTCGGCGACGGTCATGGCTGAACTAGGCCGATGACCAGAAGGTCAAAGCGAGGGCGCTAAAAAAAAACCCTAGAAGCCGTCAGAGCACGTTAGGTTAGAGGGAAATTTTTGTGTGTATTTCCATTTTTATTGAACAACTAATTTAAATTTAGAAATTGCTACACACTCAAGTGTATTTATAATTTTTTTGGTGTCAAATTTTATATAAAATTCAAAATATGGATTTTACTTAGTATTCATTTCTTCTCAACTTCAATTGTTAAAATACATTACTTTTCCTATATTTTTTTATAAGTCTTTGTTTAAGCCTAGTTTTTTACAATAAGAGACTATGCTCAAGAAGACTATTATTTTAGTTAAAATAAGACTATACCTAATAGATTTGGAGGAAATGAGAAAATTGATTATGCATAGACAAAAAAATTCAACCATGGACAATTACAAGATTTTGGTTAAAATCAACAAAAATGAGTTAAAAAAAAGGAAGAAAACATGGCACTTTTAGTGAAAAAAATTATTTGAAGAGCTAGATATTAAAGAAGATAGATGTCCAACCGAACAAAAGGCAACGATAAGTCACCTACAAGAATGTTACATGAAGGGAAAATGGAGAAAACATGCCAAAAGAAAACAACTATCCTACATAGACAACTTCAACAAACGTGAGGAGTTCAAAATGAAAAACTACTTGAACCTTAACATCTTATGACGTGCAAAATAAGTAATAGCACAACTAAGAACTAACTCATAACTATAAGTTAAATTAGAAGAAGGGAACAACCCAAAGAGTCTTAGTAGGAAAGGTTATGCCAAGTATGTGGAAATGAAGTCATGAAAACTAAACATTGTGTAACATACTTACAAATCATAGATAGATCAAATTTGCATATCAAAAATTGGAAATAGTTTCAATAATATATAATAAAAAAGTATAACAAAGTTAGCTAAAAAAACAAATGATGTAGACACAAAGCAGATGATTGAAAGTAAAGTCAATAAAGTACCTATCCCTCTATGCAAAGTGAAAGAAAAATCAAATGTAAAGTCAATAAAGTACCTATCCCTCTATGCAAAGTGAAAGAGCCCAAATCTAATTAAATAAACTAAATCTATGATTTTAATCTTATCAATACACTACCATAATTAATTATCTTAATTTCTTAATTTAATCTCTTAAAAATAATACTTAAAAAATAAACATTATTATTTTATATAAATATTTAAATACATTAAAAATAATAATAATAAAATAAATATATTTATCTATCTAGTAAATTTTATACAAACAAAATACATTACGCATAATAATGTAAAATGGTTATTACATTGGATTTAATATGTGTTTATACTAAGTTCCAATTAAATGTGAAAGGGTGCATGTGACTAAACATTTGAGCTGACCCACCAAAATCATAAATGCTATTAACTTTGACTTCAACCATATTCCTTCATCTGATTTAAATATATTGTGAACCTAACTTTATTTCTTCATTAATTTACAAAATAACTACCTAAATAATATTAAATTTCTTGGGCTCTTTTCTTTTTCTTATTCTTATTTTATTACCAAACTAATGATCCATATAATTAATCAATATCTTTAAGATTAATATTATAATATGATAGTATGTGAATAATATTGTAATATGACAATATTGTGTATGTTTTTTTATTTATATAAATTTTCTTTATTAGTCCTTGCCGTAGGTATAGAGGGTTTATAACAATCAATAATTTGTTGACCTAGTATTAGTTTGTCTTTTGACCATAAATATTTGCATAATATCTAATATTGGAACTAGGGAACAAAAAATATTGATTTTTATATAATAAAAAGTACCATATATGTCATGATCATTTCCAATGTTTTATATGTGAGCATATCCAATTTTTTTGATCGTATAAGGTCTTTTTGAATCATATATTTTTTATGCATTGCTTGAAAGTGAATTAATACTAGCATTAGTTTGAATGTTTGTCTTAGCATTTTCTGCTAGCTAAATTTATCTCAATGTTTGATATGCTATCGTATCCAATGTTTGTCTATTTATTATTATTATTAAGTACTTCACGTACGCAAAGCATGCCACACACATTCTTTCTTAAATGTTTACACAACGTGAGGCCCTTGGACTATTCTGACAGCCTTAAATGTTTACCTAACAGGCCTTAGAGCCTTAAATGTTTACTTAACATATATCACGGAACAAACTGGACATGAAAAATAAAATTAATTTGAATAATTAATTGAATAAAATTTAACAAAACATTATCACATATTAATAATGAATACTATATTTAATATTAATATTATAGAATAGATATCAAAAATTTAATTTATAGTTTATTTATTAATATCAATATAAAATAATATATACAAGTATATTTCCATTTTAACTCTAGAGTTAAGAATGATCAATTTCTAGGTACAAACATTTATTATCATAAACAAAATCAAAATTTCAAATTTACATTTAAAAACGTTAAAAAAAATATTAAAAAAAATTTAAATAATTGTTTATACTATTCTTTAAATAAAAAGTGTTATAACATTATATAAATTATTATAAATCTTGGTAGAATGTTATAATATTCTATAAATTACTCAGTCTCATGTATATGATATAATTGTTGGGTGCAAAATGTATATGATGAATGTGTTGGGTGCAAAATGTATATCACAGAACAAGCTCGACATGAAAAATAAAAAATAAAAATAAATTTGAATAATTAATTGAATAAATTTTAGTAAATGCGTGGGTTGCAAGTTACAGTACATGTGGTATCCATGTAGAATTTAGTATTCCCGAATTTGTTTTATTTGAAATTTATCCCAAAAATTACAGGCGGGTTGGTGGAGTAGCGGGTTCACATTTTTCATTTTTCATGTCCAGCCTGTTTCATGATATACATTTTGTACCCATCACTTCCGTCATATACATTTTGCACCCAACAATTCTCTCATATACATGAGACTGAGTAATTTATAGAATATTATAACATTGTACCAATATTTATACTAATTTATATAATGCTATAAAACTTTTTACTTAATGAATAGTATAAACAATTATTTAAATTTTATTCAATATTATTTTTAACATTTTAAAATGTAAATTTAGAATTTTGGAATTTTTATTTTGTTTATGATAATAAAGGTGATTTTTATTTTTATTTTTCATGTTCAACTTGTTCCATGATATACATTTTGCACCCAACAGTTCCGTCATATACATTTTGCACCCAACAATTACGGAGTCGTGAGTTGGAGGAGTGGCGTGTTCACATTTTTCATGTCCAACTTGTTCTGTGATATACATTTTGCACCCAACACTTCTGTCATATACATTTTGCACTCAACAATTCCATCATATACATGAGACTGAGTAATTTATAGAATATTATAATATTGTACCAAGATTTATAGTAATTTATATAATGCTATAACACTTTTTTTTTTTTTTGTAAGTAAAAAGGGGTAGGACCTATTATATTATAATATCAGAAAATAGCATACGTTTGTCACACAGGAGCCAACTGTTCTGCCTACATAGGAAACCAGGACAACTGGCCTACCCACTGTAGCATGCAATAGAAATAGATGACTGCACCGCCCTGCCCTAAAGAAACCAGGGTGGCCATGCAAATCGGACATCATTCTAGCAATTCGAAAACTTATTGTTCTAGTACTAACTACGCTAACAGTTACAGAGCAACAACCCTGGTAAACAACTACAAAAGTATAACTGGAAGCCATGTGAAACAGAAGAAAACCTAATCTCCGATGTCCTTGTGTGCTTCCTGCGTTTTTCCACTGCTGGCTGGGATGGCGAATGGTTGAGAGCAGGTCGGGCATTGCTGTTGAGGAGTGGCGTTGGAGTAGGCCGCGTAGAGAATATCCAGGCGCTGGCTGACGCAAACCGCTCTGAAGAGCTGGTCATCGACCAGGCTACGAACCTCAAAGATCAGCTACAGAATCTCCGGGTGCAGAGGTGATGGCGAGGCCGGTGCCTCCGGTTCCTTGCTTGTTTCCTTCACCTCCTTGTATGCTTCCTTCACCTCCGGCCTCTCCGCGCTCGCCTGCAAACCTATGTAATTGCTCGGTGGTTCCTCCTCGACCACGCAGGTGGTATACTCATCGTTTGGCGCTGCAGAAGAACCTGGGAGTTTTGTGGGGCGGGACAGTGCTGCTGGTGCACCAAAACTGGACGGGGGATCTCAATTATCAGGTACCGTGAACATCTTACTCTCTGAGAAGTCTGAGGGGAGGGCCAAGTCCGGATCTTCTTCCATGCGAGTGCCTGGGGGCGAGCTAGCTGTTATGGTCATCCGACGTCGTTTCTGCCTGGCCAAACGCACAACTCGTTTAAAATTTCCATGCCGCTTCCTTCTGGAGTCGGCGACATACCAGCCGGCTCCTCTACGGGGCTTCCCTCGCAGCCTCGGCATGGTAGGAGCGAGGAGCAAGGCCAGAACACCGTAACCTCCACTGCTAAACCACTGCACACCAAACTTCAAATTCTCTCTGTGAATTTCGCAATTGCAATAGGACTGGTGAATTATAATAGCAGCCATGATAGCCATGAGCTTAATGCTTTGGCTATCCGTCCTACGAGAACTCGTGTGAAGCCCCATCAAACTGGCAAAGGTAGACGGAGGTGATGCCATTCATAAATGGCTGTAAGTGCGGTGAGGGCCATTATAAATGGCTTCCCCCACGCCTCCTCCACGTGGTTCAACCTGTACGCGTGGCACCCCATCCGGGGACACTTTTTACTTAATGAATAGTATAAACAAATATTTAAATTTTATTCAATATTATTTTTAACGTTTTTAAATGTAAATTTAGAATTTTGATTTTGTTTTTGATAATAAATGTGAAATTTATTTTTATTTTTCATTTTTCATGTCCAACTTGTTCCGTGATATACATTTTGCACCCAACACTTCCCATATACATTTTGCACCCAACAATTTCTTCATATACACTAGACTGAGTAATTTAGAGAATATTATAACATTGTACCAAGATTTATAGTAATTTATATAATGCTATAACACTTTTTACTTCATGAATAATATAAACAATTATTTAAATTTTATTCAATATTATTTTTAACGTTTTTAAATGTAAATTTGGAATTTTGGAATTTTGATTTTGTTTATGATAATAAATGTGAAATTTATTTTTATTTTTCATTTTTCATGTTTCGTGATATACATTTTGCACCCAACATTTCCACCACATACATTTTGCACCCAACAATTACGGAGTCGTGGGTTCACATTTTTTATTTTTCATGTCAATTTGTTCCGTGATATACATTTTGCACCCAACACTTCCGTCATATACATTTTGCACCCAACAATTCCGTCATATACATGACACTGAGTAATTTATAGAATATTATAACATTGTATCAAGATATAGTAATTTATATAATGCTATAACACTTTTTACTTAATGAATTGTATAAACAAATATTTAAATTTTATTCAATATTATTTTTAACGTTTTCAAATGTAAATTTGAAATCTTGGAATTTTGATTTTGTTTATGATAATAAAGGTGAAATTTATTTTTAATTTTCATTTTTCATGTCTTGTTCAGTGATATACATTTTGCACCCAACAGTTCCATCATATACATTTTGCACCCAACAATTACATAGTGGCGGGTTGGGGGAGTCACGGGTTCACATTTTTCATTTTTCATGTCCAACCACTTCCGTCATTCAGTAATATACATGAGACTGAATAATTTATAGAATATTATAACATTGTACCAAGATTTATAGTAATTTATATAATGTTATAACACTTTTTACTTAATTAATAGTATAAACAATTATTTAAATTTTATTCAATATTATTTTAGTCACGGTTTGGAGGAGTGGGTGATTCACATTTTTCATGTAGGTTCACATTTTCATATACATGAGACTGAGTAATTTATAGAATATTATAACATTGTACCAAGATTTATAGTAATTTATATAACGATATAACACTTTTTACTTAATGAATAGTATAAACGATTATTTAAATTTTATTCAATATTATTTTTAAAGTTTTTAAATGTAAATTTAGAATTTTGGAACTTTGATTTTATTTATGATAATAAATGTGAAATTTATTTTTATTTTTCAGTAAAAACTTGGAATTTTGATTTTGTTTATGATAATAAAGGTGAAATTTATTTTTATTTTTCATTTTTCATGTCCAACACTTCCATGATATACTTTTTGCACCCAACACTTCCGCCATATACATTTTGCACCCAACACTTCCTCATATACATAAGATTGAGTAATTTATAGAATATTATAACATTGTACCAAGATTTATAGTAATTTATATAATGCTATAACATTTTTTACTTAATGAATAGTATAAACAATTATTTAAATTTTATTCAATATTATTTTTAACGTTTTTAAATATAAATTTGGAATTTTGGAATTTTGATTTTGTTTATGATAATAAATGAGAAATTTATTTTTATTTTTCATTTTTCATGCCCCGTGATATATTTTTTGCACCCAACACTTACCCCATATACATTTTGCACCCAACAATTACCGAGTGGCTGGTTCACATGTTTCATGGTGTTCTGTGATATACATTTTGCACCCAACACTTCCGTCATATACATTTTGCACACATAGAATATTATAACATTGTAATTTATAGAATATTATAACATTGTTTCAAGATTTATATTAATTTATATAATGCTATAACACTTTTTACTTAATGAATAGTATAAACAAATATTTAAATTTTGTTCAATATTATTTTTAACGTTTTTAAATGTAAATTTGGAATTTTGGAATTTTGATTTTGTTTATGATAATAAAGGTGAAATTTATTTTTAATTTTTCATGTCCACCTTGTTTCGTAATATACATTTTGCACAATGTGAACCCGCTACTCCGTAATTGTTGGGTTACATGGGTTATGTATTAAATATTTCAAGTACTATCAAACTTAGATACTAGGAACCTTCGTTGATGTACCAGACATTAATAATTTTTGATAAATTTCAAATAAAACTAATTCGGTAATATTAAATTCTACATGGATACCACATGTACTGCAACTTGCAACCCACACATTTACTCCCATTCCAATTTGACAGGGACTACGGTGCCATGCAACACTTGTTACTATATAAATCAATCATATTTTGAGAAGTCAAAAAACTAATGCTAAAATCTTTTTATTCACATATAAAAGTAACCATGCACCTTAATACTTGGAATTATTATTTAACTTTAATTTTTTTTATTTTTATAATAAGTGATAGTTTGAGTTTGGCTTATTGTCTCATCTATATTCTACATTTCACATTGGCAAACCTTCACAACACAACGTAGAGCTCCTCTATGCACTGAGAAAACATTTTGACACCGGATAAAGGTTACATAAAGCCACATTAATGACTTTTATCCCTACTTGGAGTCTAATATTTAATATAACCCCTATAGGCTCAAATTTAAGGTTGACATTCAATTTTTATAGGCTCAAATTTAAGGTTGTCATTCAATTTTTACTCATTTATTTAAGTTTAAATATTTAACTATAAACTTTGTTTGTAGAAGGTCACATTTAGAATCATTTAATCTTGTAAAAACTTTCCCTTTAATTACCAAAATTTGAGGACACAAAATGTTAGAGTTCTCATTATTCATGTATTTTAATTGATTTTTGATAATATGGATTGATTTTTTTTTCAGTAGAAAAATTACTTTTTATAGTAGTAAATATAAATAAGTGCATTTTACATCAACTTCGTCAAAGTTTTTGATTGACAAACCCGCCTCACTTTTTCATCATATACCAAAGCCCTTACAAAAAGGAAATTACTAAGAGAAGCAACTTCTCTAGAATGTGGAAAACACAAAAAATATCAACCCAAGAATCCTGAGACAAAGGAGTTTGTCAAAAGTTTAAGACCTAATCAACAAAAAAACTCCAAAAAAGAGTTAAGTTGCCAGCCAACGACAATGAAACCATTTTATCTTGGGATTGTCCTCTAGGATCGCCAGAAATTGTGAAAACAAAAAAAGACAGACTTTGTTAAAAAATATTGATGGCGAGAGTGGGCCCCTCATTTCCATCAACTCACCGGTTGTATTCAAGTTTTCCTTCAGTCTTTGATAGTGCCTTTTTCGAAAGAAAATTTTCTTCCAAATTTAGCTCCGTGTAGACATGAGTGAAGTGAATCCCTCTAAACGAGTTTCTAAGAAATTTAATTATGTCCATCCATCCCATCAAGGAAGCAATTTGAAGCTTGCCTCTATCCTTCAACCACTCAATAATGATCTTTGAATCACCAATTACCTGGATTACATCAAAATTCAAGCGCTCCGCTAAACAAAGAGTCGCCCATGCTCCCAACAATTCTTCCCTCATATTTGTCCCCTGGCCACAATTGAAAGTCAACTTATAGACTGAGTTTTCACTAGTCTTTATAAGGCCCCCTACCCCACACCTAAGATCGCTTAAGCGCGCAGCCCCATCGAACTAGCACACTATAGGAGTAATAAAACAAGGGTTCTGGAAAATGTGGGTCTTTACTTTCTTCACCAAAGGCACAGAGGGAAGAAGGGCTTTAACTTTTGTAACAACAAAGAAAGTTGATGGTTTGCTTCCCTCGAAGATAATTTTTTTTCTCTCCAACCATACAAACCAACATATAATAGGTGGGAGTGTTATGTAGGAGACCTCCTTTTTATGCCAATTCTCAAAGCATCCACATAAAGTACTTCCCTCCCATGCTGTCATAATACCAAAGTCTTTAAAAATATTGTTCCACACCTCCCAACAGAAACTGCAAGAGACAAATAGGTGGAACACAGATTTGGCCTCTTTGGAACACAAGTGACAGATATTTGGTCCTTGCCATCCCTTTCTTTATAGAGTGTCCCAAGTAAGAATTCTACTCTACACAAATAACCAAGTAAAGAGTTTTATCTTTTGTGCCAGATCCCACTTCCACATGTGTCTTCTCCATCCCCCAATACCAATTGGCCAATTTTTCTTTTCAAGGGCTAGATAAATATTTTTTACATTTATGCATCCTGAACTGTTGCGTTCAATCCAAATGAGCATGTCTTCATTATTTTGTAACTGTATCCCCACTCCACTCAGGTTCTTGCAGAATGCTTCCCATTCCTCTGCTAGGATCCCAATTAGTCCAAGCTCTTCACTATTTTTCCAATAATCAAGAGGTAAACCCGACCTGCTCGCTCCCAAAGCCTGATAAAGATATACCACATTTTTTCTTTTTAATTCAGATAAGATTTGACTTGAAAAGAAAGAAGCCTTGTAACACACCCACTATCGAAATTTTAAAATTTTCTTTGAAACTTTGGATTAATCTCCCAC
>SNQJ01S0070792.1:93116-104332 GCA_010110895.2 Picea sitchensis
TTCTTCTGTTTGATGCTGTGAATGCATTCGTGAGCCGCCCCGATTGCATCCTGGATCCTTCTGCCTTTTAAGAAGCCCAATTGCTCTGCTGAAAGTCCCCTCCCAAGGAAGGGCTTTATTCTGTTTGAGATGACTTTTGAGACAATTTTGTAAATGAGATTACAAAGTGAAATCGGCCTGTAATCATCAAAGGAGAGGGGGCTGTCAATCTTCGGAATCAAGACCAGGAAAGTAGAGTTTAGATCACCCGAGATCTTTCCTCTGATGCGGGTGTCCTCCACCATCCGAAGAAGATCTGGCCCCACAAGATCAAAGAAAAAAAGGAAGAATTCCGAGGTCCAGCCATCTGGCCCGGGGCTTCTTTCAGTTTTGAATTTCTGGAGAATGTCTCTTAGCTCTATCAGTGTGACAGGGTTAAAGAGGTCCACAGCTTCAATATCAGTGACTAACCGGGGGAAGAGTCTAGCCGTTTCGACTTTCTCCTGGAGGTTGAGAATGGGAGTGGCTTTATAGAGCTTGGAGAAGTGAGCAATCGCCTCATCCTTAATAGCCGCCTGCCCTTGAATGACATCTCCCCCAGTGCTATTTAAATTCAGAATGAGCTTTTTGGCTCTGTTGTGGCTCGCTAGTTTGTGAAAAAATCTAGTATTTGCATCACCGCTCTTTAACCAGGTGGCGCGGCTCCTGAGTCGCCAAGCATTTTCCTCTTCGCGGATTATGTCCATTCGGTTGGATTCAAGTTGTTTAAGAAGACTGGACTTCTCCGAAGACGCATAAGAGTTGGCGGAGTCAATGATTAGCTTAGAAATTTCCGCCTCCAATGTGAGTAAAAGGCTCTGTTTCATGTAATTGTATCTCAGGAACCAGGACTTTGTTTCAGATTTTAAAGCTCTTAGCTTCCAAGTGAGTCGGAGCTGTGGGTCTTCTTCGGAGAGAAATTGAGGATCCCGCCAAACTGAGAAAACAAGGTCCGAGTAGTCCGCCATTTTAAGCCAGTCATGATTAAATTTGAACGGAATCTGCTACTAGGAATCGGGCAAGTCTTCTGGCGATTGCAGCAGTGCCCATCCTCCCATTTCGCCACGTTGGGGAAAGCCTGGACGGCCTAACATCAATCAGATTAATATCCTACTGCTTTCTTGAAACGGGATTCCAATTCTCTATCTCAAAAATATACCGTTAACATGATACATATTAATATATTGTTAACATGGTACATGTTTTTCCATATGTAAAAAGCTTTAGATTTTTCAAACCATCATATATATTGTGACCTTAAAGATTATTAATTTTTCACCATATTTTATAATTAATTTTTTTATATAATTTTGTATCAAAGTAATTTATTATTGTCATTGAGTTTTGTAATACACATTATTGGTTATTTAAATATTTTATATTTTTTTGAAATTTGAATTTATTATAAAAATTAAATGTGTGTTTTATTTTTACTAAATAATTTATTTTGTTTTTTAAGGTAAGAGGTTAAACTACAACCACAAGTAGTATATGGTTTCAAGTATTAAACTAAGGTTAGATCCTGGTAGAAAGTACATGACTTCACTAGAGGTATCTTTGACAATAACTACAAGGGAAATTGTCTTTCTTGTCGATGTTATCTACATTGAAACTACCTTTTGGTCTTACTGTAAGATGAATAGTTTGACTGACATGGGTGGGTGAATGTGTTTTTTTGTTGTTGTTATCCATATTGCATTAAACTATGAGATTTCTAAAACTACTTATAATTGGTTAAGAGCTCGTCTTCTTCAGACACAAGGAAATAGGTTAATGGTCCAAGACCCAGAGGCATCTAACAATAGTGAAAGTTTGTCTCCTTATAGACCACCAATGGGTTATTTCAAGTTGGGTGGCAGGGGGGTCCTTAAATAGAGGTGATGAGTCAGCCCTCATTTGTCACTAGCAACCAGTGATGGTTTTCCTCGTTACTGATTGACCATTGAGTTGTGATAGAAATAATTTTAAAAAAAATACTCAATGTTAGATGTTGTTACATATTCTCCATTTTATCTCCATTTAAGACCTCTTGTCATACTATCCATGAAGAGACTTCATTGATATTGAATCTCATTTATCTTCCAAAACATAGGCTCTACTTAGAATATAGATTCACTACAACACGTTATTCACTTATTCTCATCCTCAAATGTTAGGATAGACCATTCACATCATATTTCCTCATAAGCCTTTGTTCAATTGTACTCTTCTTCATGAAGGGACTATAGCCAACAAGACTATACCCCTTGCTAAAAGACAACTATACAAAATAGAATTGGAGGCACTAAGAAAATTAATTTTATGCAGACATAAAATGGAAACCATCAACAACTATAGGATTTTGATTAAAATCAATGAAGATGAGCTAAAAATGGGGAAGATAACATGGAACTGATAGTGGAAAAAATGGTTTGAAGAGTGGGATATAGGATAAGAATGATACCCAATTGATAAAATGACACTAAAAAGTCATGCATAAAATGAAGAAAACACATTAAAAAAAACAACAGTAATAGACAATTTTGACAAACATGAAGATATCAAAGATGTTGAAAGAAAAAAAAACAATACTAAATAGATAACATCAACAAACATCAAGAGAACAAAGTGAAAAACTACTTGAAGGTTGACCTTCCATGGCATGAAAAACATGTAATAACACAACTAAGAACCAACTAACACAAGTTGAGATGTGAAACACAGAGATGGGAAATCTCAATGAACCATGGGAGGAAAGGCTATGTTGACTATGTGGAAATGGACATGTAGACATTGAGCAACACTTCCTCTTACATTGTGCATCATACTCATATAGAATCAATGAGAGGTCAAATTTACATATTAGAGGCTTGGGATCATTGTTTCAAGGGGATCTAGTGAGATGTACAACAAGGTTATTGAGAAATGATGAAAGGCAGATGCAGATGGTTGAGAGTAGAGTCAATCAGACAACTAGCATGCGATGTAAAGAAAAGGGGACCAAATCCATTGGAGTAAATCAAATTGAAATTTGAGTCTTGTCATCGTACCACTAACTCTTTATCATACTTTATTTCTTTATGTTTTTGTAAAATGACACACAAAATATAAACGTTATAATATCATGAACAAATTAGTAAAATATAACTGATTATAATTATCTTTTTCTAAAGGTGGCAAAGCCTATCATAACTTAGTGGCTAGTCGATAGTGAGGATAGCTATCATTGGTTGTTATCCATGCGTGTGGGATGATTGATCATTGTTATTCAAGGAAAACCACAATAACTTAAATGACCCACTGGTGGTTTGCAAGGTGGTAGAATTTTACTCCTGCCACATGCCTATGGGTCTTGGGTCATTAACTTGTTTCCTTAAGTTTGAGAAAGGCAAGCTCTTATCCAATCAAAAGTAGTTTAAGTCTTACTCCAAGACCAAAAGGTGTTTTTAGCCTAGATAATATGCATAAGAAAGTCAATATCCCCTTGTAGTCATCGTTGAAGCTACCTCTTGTGGGGTTATGTGTTTTCTAGTAACATCTAACCTTAAT
This sequence comes from Picea sitchensis, assembly GCA_010110895.2. Taxonomy (NCBI): domain Eukaryota; kingdom Viridiplantae; phylum Streptophyta; class Pinopsida; order Pinales; family Pinaceae; genus Picea; species Picea sitchensis. Next base: position 96,663 of record SNQJ01S0070792.1, read on the forward strand.
CCCATACATGAGACCAGATACTACTCCAATTGCAATTTAACCTCTTACCAACCAAATTTTAAATTTTAATGTTTATTTTTCAACCTTCATTTTGATAGTGATTATTTGAATCTCCCCCGAAAAAAATCTTTATTAATAATGAAAATTTCAATTGTTTATATTATATTATATTATATATATATATAATTTTAGGGTAAGAGGTTAAATTGCAACGAGAAATGAAAAGTTACATAAATAATATTGAAATTTTCATTATTGGTAACGATTTTTTTTCGGGGGAAATTCAAATAATCGCTATGAAAATGAAGGTTGAAAAATAAACATTAAAATTTAAAATTTGGTTAAGTTAAAAGAATTGTGATTTTACTTTGAAAAGGTATAATTAAAAAAAAAAAACTTTCGAAACAAAAATTTATATACATATTAAAATTTAATTAACGATAATTTATTTCATAAATATTATAATTGGTATATAAAGGAAGAGTTATAAAGTGCTAAATATTATAATTGGTGTATAAAAGAAGCGTTACAAAGTGGTAATGTTCTTGTGCTTTTGGTGAGAGTGCTTAGGGTTTCGAACATTTTTGGAAACAAAGAAACCCATTTTTATTTTTATTTTTTATATTGAGATTAAAAATGTTTTTTTCACTTGTATTTATATATTATATATATGAAAAGTAATTATACAAAGACAAAAAATATATAGTTGGAGCCATATGTCTAAAAGGTCAAGATTTATTGTTAGTCCTAACAGCCCCAGACGAACAATGAGGGGTCGACAAAACTCTTTGGTGTCCATCAACATAAGTATTCACCTGTTGCTTATATAGAAGTCTGGTCTTTTCGAACAACATCACCTAGATTCAAGAACCAACTGGATACTAAAATCTAGATATCATAGACTGCAGAAAATCATCAATACAAGATAGATACATAGGTGGACCCTCGTGCCCATCCTCCATCTGAGAGTATTTTAGTCTTCCTTCCTGTAATTCCAGAGCATGTTTGGAGAGCTCATCAACATCCATGTTGAAATATCTATAGTTGTGCATGTGGTTTAAATCCATGAAGTTTGGAATGAGGGACAATATTTGAGCTTTCGAGAAGGTAAATCCCAAGACCTGAATGTCACTTTTTCAGTTCAACCAGTCTATTACTATCTTTGAGTGACCAACCACCTTAAGATAAAAAATTTGTAAGCGAATGGCCAAAGAGAGCAATGCCCACACTCCTAAAAGTTTCGCTCTGGTGTTAGTGCATGGACCACAGTTCAACATCCACTTGTACTTTGTTTGGTTTTTTACCCTGATTACACCCCCCGCTCCGTTAATCTTCCCATTCCTTTGAGCTACCCCATCAAACCAACCTATTGGTCTTGCCAAAATAATCTTTGGAGGAAGTTTTGTTTTTTTTGAAGTTTGCATTTTCTTCTTTTTTCTCCCTAACCAACCCATAATTATGTAAATTATCGATTCTATACATGTCTTTCCAATCTCAAACACTGTTGTATTTCTTTCCAGCTAGATATGCCAACACAAAATGGACGACAACATGTGCCAAAGAGGATGCTTTTGACACCAATCCTGAAATAGATTTTGCAGGTTCCATCCTGTCCAACCAGAGTTTATCTTAAGAGATATCAACATCTCTGTCCAAACTTGTTGTGTAAATTTACAATCTATCATCAAGTGTTGGGTTGAGTCTAAGTTTTGTTTGCAAAGGGCACAAATTCCCAGACCCTGACGCCCTCTTCTTTGCAAATTCTTCCAAGTAAGGATTTTGTTCTCCATCAAAAACTAAGTAAAGAGTTTGAGCTTGTGAGGAAACTCCCATTTCCATAAGTACTTCATGTCCATATCTTTCTTGCTATAGCGTCATAAGCATTTTTTTTTTTCTGAATTGACCCCCGAGGAAATGTTCCCTGTCCAGAATAACTCATCCAGATTAATTGAAAGGAAAATTCCTTCATGGATCAAGGCTCTACAAAAGTCCTCCCATTCTTCTGCCTCCATTCTGACCAATCCCATCTCCCCCAATGCTTTGTATATGTTCTTTTCTTGTCCACGTCTGCAACATGATAAATAAAATGGTATATTCTCTCCCTTAAGGAGTCGATGAGCCCAATGGATACGATGAATCTCTTTCCCAACCCCAAGATTGAGTCATCTCCTAAGTGAATGAACATTTTGGATCCTAGTTTCCATGCGGTCCAGTGTGCCACCACTTGGTAGGATTTGAGGAGGAACCTCGAAGAACTTGAGGATTTTGTAGATCTCATCAATGGTCTTCTGAGCCAAGACACCACCGAGGAGGATTGAAGGTATTTATCCATGATAACCCCGTGCCAAAGGCCATCCTTCATTAAGCAACGCCAAAGGGTGTTTGCATTCAACACTTTACTAAACCATGTGAAGCATTTAAAACCCCAACCAACATAGTCTTTAGGCTTTGCTAAGTCCTCCCATTTACAGAGATGGATCCACTCTGACTCCCCACAATTTGACCATAGAAACATGTACATCAAATTTCTGATCCTGGTAAGTACTGTGACTGGTATGTTTTCTATCGCCAGCCAGTACACCGGTAGGATTTATAATACTTATTTAACAAGGACATATCTCCCTCCCAACGCCAACCAACGATGACACCAAGTGCCAATCCTTTTTTCAATTTTTTGGAGGAGCCTTCTCTAGTCCTCAACACGATAATTTGCAGGCTTAATATCCCAAGTATCGAAACCTTACGCCCAATCCAATGAAATTAAAAGGAAAAAGAGATTTATATGTATCCATATCAGAATCTACGATACATGAATAATGCATGGGATATTTTTGGGGTTTATGACCAACCCCAACACTCTGCAAAAGACTGAAAGAATAGAAATTATCTCCTCCCATTATGAAGCCTATGATTTGTTCATGATCAAGACGTCATCCACAAACAAAAGGAGAATGAATTTGAGGAGACTTAACCCCTGAGATTCTTCCTTCAGCTTGAGCCTTCTTGAGCATTAGACTGAGTCCCTCCATGACTAGAATAAAGAGTAACAAAGATAAGGGGCATCCTTATCTTAGACCGTTGGCACCCACTTTTGAAAAAAGATGTAGGTCCACCATTTACCAGAATCACAAAGGATGGAGCAATTACACAAATCATAATTCAATTTGTTAACTTTAGTCCAATGCCAGTCTTTCATAGGACTATCCCGAGTAAATCCCAATTTACACAATCGTATGCTTTTTGCAAGTCCAACTTTAGAACTAGGGATTTCAATTTTTTGGAATTTCTGTTGTGTAAGCATTCTTGTGCTACACCTACATCATCCAATATTTGCCTTCCCTTTAAAAACCCAAAGTGCTCTGAAGATAAGGCCTTACACAACAACGAATTCAATCTAATCCCTATGAGTTTTACGATAACTTTGTAGGCTAGATTTCATAGGGAAATAGGTCTAAAATCCCCAAAGCTTGCAGGATTATCCACTTTTGTAATTAGAGCTATAAAATTCAAATTTAAAGATCTTACCATCGAACCAGAGTTCCTTGATTCCTCCACTGTTTCCTGAACATCATTCCCTACCAGATCAAAGAACTTGAGAAAGAATCCCACCGTCCATCCATTCGGTCCAGGGCTCTTGTCCTTGGAAAAAATCTCTAGCACCAATTTGATTTCTTCTACAGAACAAGGATTTTCAAGCTCTTGTACATCTCTCTCAGAGAAGAAGTTGGGATAATGTTGTACTCCTTTCATTTGATCTACAATTGTATTATGCCCTATGCCAGCATAGAAGGCTTTAAAATATCTCACAACTTCAGACTCAATAGATTCCTAGCCTGTCTGGCTTAAGCCTATTTCATCCTTCATCTCCCAAATTGCATTTTGGTTTTTCCCGTGACTAGCAAATTGATGAAAAAACTTTGTATTTCGATCACCTTGCTGGAGCCAAATTGCCTTGCTTTTTTGTCTCCACATTTCGTCTTCATCTAAGAGAAATTTTCGTCTTTTCCCTTCCATATCTTTGATGTAGATATTAATGTCCAACGATGCCCTCCCACTGGTTTTTGTGAAGTAATATTTCTCTAGTTCCTCCTCTAAAGATTCTAACTCACGAAATCTCAATTTCTTTTGGATTTTCACCCATCCTCTCACTTTTTGTTTTAATACTTTTAATTTCCCTAATGATCTTCTCATAGTTGAAGGTTCTGAGTCGAACTCATTGGACTTACACACTGAATCTACTAGGTCACTAAAACCCTTCTCTTCCATCCAAATATGGTTTGGTTTGAAAGGATAAGATATCGGCCTCTGGCCATCATCAAATTGCAACATAATAGGAGCACGATCTGAAAAGAAAGGATAAGCTACCCATGTTTTTTACCTCCCGACCGATGAGACAATATCTTTCGACATGAACACTCTGTCCAGTTTTTTTTTCTATGCTACATGTCCCTCCTTTCCCATTGGGCCAAGTAGGGACATACTCTAAAGGCGCAATATCTACCAGACCTGAGTTTTGAAAATTTTCTTGGAAATACTCAGCCAAAGGGTCTAATATAGCTTTTGTGCCCCAAACTTCGCAAGTGGACACAATAAAATTTAAGTCACCTACAAGGATTAGATTTTTAGTAGCTAAGAGACTACTAGCTATCACAACATCCCATAATGATTTTATGTTTGTGTATGAGCCATAACAATTGAAGAGAGAGACCATCACGTTTCCCTCATGAATTTGACCTTCGAGAAGAATACCTGCACATGTTACAGAAGGTTGAAGGACCATTTTAGCTGGGTTTCAGGCCACACATACTTCCCCAGATTGACCCACCAAATCAAAAGCACAAAAAAACCAACCAAGAAAGTGTTTTATAACTAGGGCCCTTGCTTTCACTCCTTCCACCATGGTTTCTTGCAAAACTAGGATATCTAGCCTAATACATGACAATAGTCTTTGAAGGGATGCACTTTTAGGAGCCCCTCAAACTCCCCTTATATTTAGTGAAAGGAGTTTCATTATTTGGCTTTGGCTAGGGCTTTGAGTCCTCTAAGAGCCCTTTGTTTAGGAATGTTGTTTCCTTGTTCGTCCAATTTCCCTTTGTTGTCCACATATTTTCTGCGTGTGCTTCTCATTTTTATGGGTGATACATCTAGCCCCAAGCCCCCCATCCAGTGTTCCTTCATTGGATATTTTTATGAGCTCCTCCTCTCAGGCCCATCCTCGCTTCCTGATTTTCCTTCCTTCCCACAATGTACCATTGTGCACCCTTCATATAATTTTAAGGGTTTTTTAATAGCCAAGTCCTTGTAAGTAGGGATGAAGTTCTCCAAAATTGCTTCTTGAGAGTTCTCTTAAGAAACCCACTCCCTCACTACCAATGATTCACTTTCCAACTCATCCTCTTCCAGGGAGTCCCCCAAATTCCCGACACAGTCCTGAGAAGTTGTTTTAGTCTGTTATGAGAATTCCATATCTGGACTTCCAACAATAATATCGTTTATACCTTCCTTCTCCAACTCCCTAAAGAGACTCTCATAGAATGCATTTACTTGATTATCCTATGTGGGAGATGCTTTGAAGAGATTTAAACGCTCAATCTCTAATGCTTACAGGGTGGAAAAAAAGGAGGGGCAGAGGAGTTTTAATTTACTTAAGACAGATTCAATCACTTCTGTATTTGGAGAATCCTCCTCTGACTGAGTGCCTTCCCCACTCCATAAAGGTTCCTCCCTTAGAGATTCACTGAAGACTGCTTCCATGTGCATTGATGACTCAAATTCTTCATCCGAGACTAATCCATGTCAGTCTTTGCGTATATGCCCCATTCTTCAGCAGGAAATGCACCAAAAAAGGGAGTCCCAGATAATCTAATTTTTTATTATAAATCATCCCCCTCCACTCTATATCGAGTGCTTCCAAAAACCTATTGTGGATGTCTAGTTCTACCAGGATATTCCCCATCCTCCTATCGACTCCCTTTAGGACTGAGTCTTCAACAAATAGAAACCTCCATAGCTCATTTCCTATGGAAGCAACGCCACCTTCATTCCAGAAGTGTATTGGTAAGCTCGATAGAAGCACCCATACATGTCTATACTGGAAATACTCTGACACAGGGTCAAAGCACAATCACCATCTTTTAAGCATGAGGATACCTTCATTTACAATCCAGGTGTTCTGTAAGAATTTCATAGAGTCTTCTGGATTTATGAATATGAAACAAAACCACCCCCTAATGAGTATCACCATCTCTGGGGTGTACCCTAGCATCGAGTTCCAGGTTTTCTCCACCCAGCTCGTGATACCTTTTCGACCCAACACTCTATATGTGAACCTCCCCACTAGAGCACACATTTCAAGATTGCACACCTCCTTCAAGCCTACATCCCCCCCTAGAACCATTTTATGTCTAACCTTCTTTGGTTTCTATATTTTCTTCCCTTTCCATTCACACCAACTAGCCCTCTGTGCCTTCTAGTGGCTATCAGTTTTTTCCTCTGTTTTTTCGCCATTCAACATCCAAGTTCCCCCATTTCCACCTTTTGTGGCTCCTATCCCAGCTGTCGATGAAGGTTTCCCTCCAGAATTGTCCTCCAGTGAGTTAGTATGCAGGATGTGTTGTCTTCCTAACTTGTGTCCTTCGATATCTATGCTGCCACCCTAGAAAGTCGTTGCCTGTATCCCCTTCACATTGCTGGAATTTGGACCGCCTGGATAGTTTCCCTCAGATTCCTTGTAATGTGCTCCAGTGATCCTCCCAAGGGCTGTCTCTAACCTGAAATATTGTTTGTCTTTTAATGAATCCCATCTGTCAAACCTCTCCTCTCAAGGCCTGACCCATTCCTTAGCACCTCATTCGAGACAAAGAGCCTGGTGTGTTTCCAAATCACCTCGTCTTCCAGGTTCATCAAGGCGTTGACCTCTACTTCCATTTTAGTGGGAGACTACTGTGTTTCCCACCCAATGTTACCTCCTACCACCACTATTGGTTACCTTCTATAGCTTGCCGCCATTAATGTTCATCCGCCATTCATGCTTCCTTCAAATTTCCACGGACCGACGTTGAAATTAAAGAGCTTACAAGCGCACATGGCTCTTGTGCTAATTTACTTGAACTTCTCTGTACCTTGAATTGCACTACCTACCTTGAATTGAACTACCTACTATGCCTATGCCTTTACTTTTTCAGGTTCACTCCTTTATGATATTTAGTTAAATAAATAAGTATAAATAGATTTTTTTTTATAGAGAGTGAAGAAACTTTTTAAATGTATTTAAATAATACAAAGCAAATCCGTTTGATCAAAACATTATCATGAATATAAATGAGTAGAAAATACAAAAGAGAAAAAATTATCATATAATGATATCATAATCATTATGTGGCCAATAATATTTAATGATAACATTAGAATATAAAATTCAAATGCCAATAATGTATAAATTCCATGTTCCACATGGATAATTAGAATTTAAAAATACTCAAATGCGTGCTTGATTAGGTTATCAAAATCTATGATTCTCAATTATTTTCGGAGCATAGGATTGGAAACCATTTATGAAGACTAATGGGATTTAGTATTAAATTTCCATTTTTATGAAGAATAATAATATTTAGTATCAAATGTCCTGCCTCATTAATATATATATATATATATATATATATATATATATT
>SNQJ01S0070793.1:0-15380 GCA_010110895.2 Picea sitchensis
AAAAAATATACAATGAAAAAATTTGAAAAAAATATATTCGTAATCCTAAAACTGTTCTTTTCAAAAGGGTATATTTAAATTTTAGTTTTAAGTAAAAATTAAGATAGATACAAGGTGTAGAAAAAACATGTTTTTAAACTCTGCAACGTTTTTAGCTTGGTCAACTTAAAAAAATTCTAGAAATTATAATATTCATCCGTTAAATTCAAAATAATAGTCATAATAAAATAATAATAGTCATAATAAAATAGAGTCTCTGTAGATTGTTGCAGTATATTTTGTTTCTTAAAAACATAAGTTTAATAATATATACATTGTTGTAGAAAAGTAACTCATTATCATTCATTTCATGTTTAAGAAAGATATTATTAAACAATTGTCAAATTGACATATCAAATTGTGATAAAAAAAAATTGAAAATAGTCATTGGAAAGCTCACATATATGTGAGCACAATTCTTCACAAGTTTTGTTTTTACTATAAAGTGAAATTCTAAATAAAAAAAATACTTTTGTATGTAGGAAGTTGAATAACTTGTGAAAATACAGTTTTTTTTCTCATAAAACAAGCAAAAGTGTAACCTATCTTCATGATTTCACACCCATATAGCCTAAAGTATAACTAACTCNTGAAATTCTAAATAAAAAAAATACTTTTGTATGTAGGAAGTTGAATAACTTGTGAAAATACAGTTTTTTTTCTCATAAAACAAGCAAAAGTGTAACCTATCTTCATGATTTCACACCCATATAGCCTAAAGTATAACTAACTCTCTTGGAATGAAGAAAACAATCATATAACTAACTCTTTTGGAATTAAGAAGACAATCATATTGGATCAGATTAGGGGTGCCCAAATCCCCTAATATTTTCCTTGACCTTTTCCCTAATCAACTTTTTATAAACATACCTAACCAATAGACTATCTACTCCACCTGTCTAGTAAAGTCTCAAGTCAATCTTCAATTATAGACTCACTCTTTTCAAAAGATTTAGAGGTGAGATGAACCTATTGTTCTAACACCTTGTGCTATATATAATAGCATATAAGTAAAAGATGCAAAAACATAAACTAATATAATATTGTTTAAACACAATGTTCTTGAATTTCTTAAAAATGATGTATGATGTTTGCATGTTTCATAAAACTATCTTGTTTCTGTTGAGATCCACAACTATTTGTAAGTTTTTCATGCAAAGCTTGTTAATACAATGCGCTTGTTTTCCTAAATAATCATACATACTTTTCTTAGTCACGTTAGGACAACGAGATGAATGAAACTTTCTTGTTTTTCAGACCCCAATCTTTTCATAAACTCCATTAAATAAATATCACTAATAGGGTTCTTCTGTACAGAAAGATTCTTAAGATGAGGATGGTGGAGAGAGGATTGGTTGAAGGAGGCTTTTAGGATGCAGATGCTGAAGGGAGGATTGGTTGAAGGATGCTTGCATGCAGTTGGCCTTGGATTGATGCATTGTTATAGATTTTTAGACTCTTATTTTAAAGGAGGATCTATTCAATTTGAATGGTCTTATACAAGGACTGATTTTGGATGCTTGCAAGTAGTTAGCCCATGTATTACATGTGCTTCTAGCCCCTCTTTTAAATAGATTTTTGGTTATCTTCTACAATCAAGTTCAATGGAATTTTGGTAGCTTGAACAATCATGTTTGATGAATCACTCAGCTAAGTAGTGTTTCATCTTACAAATTTCCTTTTAATTGAGAATGTTTGCAGGCTGGTGATTTACCAATGCTTCTCTACTTTAAAACAAAATTAACTAAATTTGAATTTAGCTAATAATAACATAGTGGAGGAAGCCAAAGATAATTAAAAATTTAGGAGTGCTCATAATGAGAAAATTGTCCACAAAAAATTTCGGATGCTCTTACATGGATTCATGGACGGTGGTACATTACATTGTTCTTGGGCAGTGTTTCAAGAATGTGGTTTGCAGAATATTTATTTCTATTCTTTGTGGCATTAATTTTAAAATGTCTTCCCTACATAATATAATTGGGATGGTTGATCCGTTATTTAAGAATTTTTTAAAGATTTCTTGAGCAAAGTTTGGGCTGGGAATTATTTTCTATGAAAAGATGCTGATGAATCCTAAGCTTGCCATTGTTCAGCGTTGCTAAAATCTGCAGAGCCCAGAGCGGTACTAATTTATAGGGACTCCAGAAATAGCAAGAAAAATAGGCATGCACAGCAATAACAATAACGTGAGGAAAGTAAAGAGAATTAAACAAACGCATTTTAGAAACAGGACTGCAAGTCTCTGATCACAATTACAGGCCAACGTCTGGCACTTCACAATTTCTGGTAAGCATTGAAAACGATATTAAAAATAACATGCAATGATTGTTTCTTCTTCTGCAATTTACAAACCTGCAAACCAATTAATCTAGGTTTATGTTAATTAGATTTAATTTATAACCATAATCATAGAACACAAATTTATAAAAGTGGCATAAAATCACATGACAAAATTTTGTCTATGAAGCCAACTTGGAATACCTCGTAGATTAGTTTTTTTTCTGCTGGATCTGGTATATAAGATCAGTCACATAACATTTGTTGATTGTATTGAATTACGAAAAGGCTCTGAGCTAGATGGAGATCAGTAGGATCTACATATATGAAAGATGAATACAAGTATAGTATTATCTAATATCCAGATCAGATCCACATTGGTATTAGAAATGCTGTCTGGTCGATTGCCCCGGCATTTCATATAGTTTGTTTGTATCTACAAAATTATTTTACTGAAGCAATAGGGGCGATTACTTTATTTTATTTCCAAAGATATTCCCTGGAATCATTGGCATCCAGGAAGAATGGCCTCACCTGCTGGCTGGCTTCTGAAGAAGGAGAGGTTCCCTGTATTGTTGTTAAACGTCCAATTGTAGTATTGTTTGCAGCATTGGTCATGTTAGAAAGCAAGGCATGATCCCGCTGCATTCTCAGATTTATGATCTCTGCCTGCGCCAACGCCAACTGGGTCTGAAGCTGTTCCAATTGCTGCTGAAGGCATGATACTGCACCAGCACAACCATATACTGGATCTCTAACCCTTGCATGAGCTTCATACACCATGCTGCTCACTGCATCTTCCCTGAGATGGATAGGAAGGTCCTGTAATTCCAGGAAGAATTTTACATAATTCACACACCTGTTTGATCAAGTCCATGATATGAACCATGCATGCAGGGACCTGATATTCCAGTAGCATAATTGAATAACACCCAGTTGCATGCAGGCACCTGCTATTCATGGATAATTGAATAAGACCTAGTTAACTTACAAACAATTTGGGTTATATATATGTTTTAAATCTCTTCGATGATCTAGAGAAATAAATGCCACTCCTTCAAACTTCTCTAACACATAGAAGAAGTTCTGCAGCAGCAAAGTTTTGAAGCTGAATTAGGGGCATGATGTCTCCATCCCAATCACTACCTCACAACTCAAACCAAATGTTAGTGTAACAATAAAATACTCCAAAAGATGATCAAACAAGTCATACTAAGCGATATACACATTAACCCATAATTTATATTACTGTAAAAATACTTCAAAATATTATAAATGAAGCAAATCATAGTAAACAATGGTAATTTATGGAAACCTATTTAATCATTAATAATATTATAATTTTAATGTAAAAGTTTAAGCATCTACCAAGTTATTTTTGTTTATGTATATATTAATAATAATGTTGATGTAAATTTTCAAAGTTAAACTGAGAATATTTCCCATAAACCCTTTATATTTGATATAAGAAATGTAATTTTGTTGGTAATATATTAATATAGTTTAGTTAGATTAAAAAAATTCCATTTTAATTTTGGATTTATTAAAGAAAGGTTTCCACTTATAAAAATGAAAGCTCTTTATAAATCTTCTCATGGCTTCACATATCTGAAATTAGGATGGATGTTGTACCATCATAAAATCTGATATTAATATATGAAAACTTTTAAATTTATTAAGGAAAAATTTCCACCTCAAAAAATTTGATCTTCTCAGCCTTCCATAGATCTTTTCCAGATCTGAAAAAAGATGGATCTTGGATCTTGTACCATAGATCTTCTCATGGCTTGACAGATCTGAAAAAAGATGGATCTTGTACCATAGATCTTCTCGTGTCTTTACAGATCTGAAAAAAGATGGATCTTGTACCATCATAAAATCTGATACTAATATATGAAAACTCAAAGAAAAAAGAGAGTAAAATGAAAGAGAATCTGTTAACACCTGCAGCATTTTGTTGACATTGCTGGCCCCAAACACTCTATGGACACAGGCAAACTTCTGAGGCTCTTCTGGAGGGAAATAAGGAGCAAAAACGCATTCTTTTGTACAGCGTCTTCTCAGCAGTTTACAGGCTGCGCATGGCGTAGAAACTGCAGATTTCATTGCTGCTTCTGCTGGCACTGCGTCCATAGCAATTCGGATTACTAAACATACAGCATGATGATGGATACTGTGCTATTCTTCTTCTGAGGAAAATCAGAATCACAGACGGGGATACAACGTGAATGGGCACCCAGTTTATATCGAAGGTGGCCAATTTGTTTTGCAGATTGAAACTGCGGTACTGAGATTGATTTCCCCATCAGCTCCGTCTGATTCGCCGTTTCAAATACTACTCAACGGAGTGAATTTCGTGATTCCTCCCACTACAGTTTTGATTGCTCCTTTTTTCTGGCGTTCTAGCAATTACTGGCGTCCCTTCCCTTCCTTCTAGCGCTTGAAGTAGGTAAGGATAATTTATTTCTTTACCTAACTAGGGATAGAGATAGACCAGAGAAAGCATCTTAACGAGGGGTAACTAGACGAAAGGTGGTTAACCCATCAGGCAAATAACGAGGGAAGACGTCCCATCCCAACTACAATTTTAGTGATATAAAATTTATTATTCTTTTCTATTCTAGTTTTTTTAATTTGCTGACATGTATGTTTTCGTCTTTGTATAAGGCCATTCAAATCATAATATTTTAGCTGAGGTTAGTGTTTTGGGCAGTAGTAGTCTAAATGTTCTATCTTTTTGAGGTTTTTAGGTTATTTTTTCAGTTTGATTTTGTTCGAAATCTGGTGATGAATGGTTGGATCTGCAGATTTGAGTGATTAAGTGAGTGTTTCATGAGGCTGAATCCATGCATTCAAAAAGATAATTTAAACAACAACAAATCGAGATTTTGTCCAAATTTACATCACTGGATTGTGGCCAGGCCAATTCCTACCAAAAAAACCCAAAAGGTAAAACATTTAACCAACACCTTTTGGACAAGGAATTTTTTTTTTTTTTTTTTTAAAATTTAGTGATTTTGTATAATGGCATTCAAATCATAATATTTTAAATGAAGGTGGTATTTTGGGTAAGGCTAAGTGTTTTAGTGATTTTGTATAATGGTATTCAAAATCATAATATTTTAGGTGAAGGTAGTCAACAAAGTTTATTTATTTTCTTAAAATTTAGTAATTTGGGTTGTTTAAGTTCCTATCAAAGATAGGACTTTGATTTATGACAAATTGGATAAGAACGTTATGAGTTACTTTTTATGGGGTATTTGTATTTCTTATTCATTGAAAAATGATTATATCATTGTTTTATAACAAAGAAACTTATATAAAGTTAAACTTGTGATTAGAGATTTTTTGATAATTAGAGGCTAAACATGCTAATAATTAGAGGTGAAACATGTTATTTCACTCTTTATGGAAGGAAAGGGGTGATACAAAAGATATTTTAAATAATAGTTAGAAGAGAACATTGAAAGAAATAGTACATTGTAGAGACATGTTTGTTCACCGATGATATTGTGACATAAAAAAATTAGTAGCCAAATAATTGATAGTCATTATGCATGAAGGCATGGTTTAAGGAATAAGTAGCATCTACCATGTGGTGCATTATAAATTTTGTTTCCTCAAGTGAGGTCGAAGTTGATTTTTTGCAAGTAAAGAAGGAAATGCACATAGATCAAATGAGAATTAGGAGGGTTGACTACTTCAAAGAAACCTTAACTAAAGGTCACTCTCATTTCTTGCAACTCAAAGCTATGAAATCTATGGTATTGTATCAAGTAAATACACGATTTTTTTGTGAGAAATGAGGCGATGTACCTTGATGTTTCCCTCAAAGATACTATGCATTTCCTGCTATATTCACCTAGAATCAACTCTGAGCTTACTCGAGATAGCATTTTGTAGGATTGATGATTGAAAATTTGGATTGAATGTAAAGAAGGGTCCTATGACTTGATAAAGTTAGTAACTTAGTTAAGTCCCAAGGCATAATGGCTAGTTCAAAGGGATCAAGTAGAGGGGTTTGGGAGACATGATCGACAAGGTAACATTTATAAGAAAAATGATCTAGTCAACAAATAATTTGGAATGGATCGTTGTATAATTTTATCATCTCTCTTGGTGCTTTCATTGTGGAAAAATTAGAGGAATTGGCTTGCATGGCCCATTTTAGGGGTAGGTTCCAGTTTGGTCATTTCGAGAATGGAACCTTCCAAAGCTAGTTTGAAGCATCAAATGACACTTTTTGGGGTCAAATCTTTGAGAGCATATCTCCCATCCCCTATGCGTTGTTCTACACATAAAAGGTTTTACAACTATGTTGACTACTATGATACCAAGTGGATGCCATATTAACCTCCATTACTCACACATAGGGGGCTAGTCATGTGTGGAATTTCAAGAAGATTCTAGAGGGTCCAAAACCCTAACATTAATTGAGGGTTGAGGGATGCAAAAACCCTGATCCTAAACCTAGATGACTATAAGGCTATGTTAAATATTGGGCTTTTACGAAGATAAATGATTCATTTCTTTTAATATTTTTATTGTTCAATTGTCGCATCAAACATCTAGGAGTGGGTTATTGAAGCATAATAGAGGAGGAAACAGATTCTGTAACAACCATCCAAGCCATAATGTCTATGGAAAATCCATAGAGAGCTCCCCTTTTTTTGTACTTACATTTATTAGATGAAGAAAAGAGAGTAGAGCATATGCCTCATCTTCTAGCTGGATTTTTTTCCTATATCAGGTTTCCAAGGTCAAACTCTTGTGTTTATTTGTGTAGATGGTGTATTCATTTTCTTTTTATTTCATTTCAATTTCACTCTTTTTCATAAATTTGAGAACTAAGCTAGTAATAATAAATCTAAGATCTAAGGTAATAAAGTGCATAATAAAATATTTTGGTACATTGTAAGATCTATTTTGATGAAGTGTCCAAGTGGAATATCCAATATAGTTTATATATTAACAAAGGTGTTATCTATCGGTAATGGTCAATTATGATGTTTTTAATGAAGGCATTGTCAATAGAGGTTTTGTCGATGAATGATATTTCAATGAAGGAATTGGAAATGGAGGTGGTGTCATCAAAGGCATCTTCGATGAAGATGTATCTAGTTGAGGTACTATTGATGGAGGATCTATTGATGATGGCGTAGTGAGTACATGTGTTATTGATGGAGGATCTTATGATGAAGGAGTCATCAATGAGGGATCCTTTTGATGACTTTACCACAAGAAGTTGAATTGTTCTATACTATAAACCTAAGGGAAATGAACCATATTGTAATTGAATGGTATATTTAAAGGTGAGTTGGAGAAACAAAAGATGCTTAACAATATAATCACAAGATTTTTTTCTAGTTAACTTTGAAGACCTATTTTGGGAGGCCAAAGTGTAGAAGGAAATACAGTTAGAATCAATTTATATTATTGTGGGAGAAAATATTTGGTAATCCTAGGAAAGTTCAATACGTCATTGAAAGTGTCACATACCTTCATAAGATTAATATGTGTTTTTGGGAAAATGCCTAAACACAAAGTCGTAATAAATCACACTATAGATTAATGATCATTGGAATTTATTCCGTGAAGGGTTCTCTAGTTAAAAAAAATATAGTGTACTCTATCTTTTTCTTTTTTTTTTCTCTTTCCATTAGAACCTTGGTGGAGAGGATAACACTCCATCCCACAACCACTCGAGTTAGTCCCAATTGACATCTATACTTTTTATTCCTAGAATCTTTGTATGACTAAGTGAAATTTGAGTTATGTAAAACCTAATGCATCAATTATTATTGGTGTAGTGGTTTAGTGCATAAATGGTAAATGCTTTTTAAATAATTTGTGCAATTGTATGAAATTTTTTTTTTTCTTTTTAAATTTGTATTCATTTCTCATATAATTTTAAAAAAATTGGTAAGGAGATAAAAATTTATAGGATGAATGAAATATGTTTTCATTTTAAAATTCTAATATATGTCAAGATAAATATAAATAAAAAGTATCAAACAATCTATATGTGTGTGTGTGTGTGTGGCTTCATCATCGATGGACTTGTGTCTAGACTATTTAAAAATAATGCCACAAATGAAGATATTAAAAGAAAGTTGAAAACAATGAATATTTTGTCATGTTTGAATCACCCGTATTGTCGTATTGAATTTAAATATGAAGCAACCAAGCTAGAAATATGTAGGCGTGAATTCTAAACCTCACTAATAAAAAAATTATTCCTAGGAATGCATGTGTGTCCTAAGGATGGGTGCACATTCTAAAACACATGTGCAATCATAGAACATGCATATGCTATTGTTATAGAAAATACACACCAACACTTGTTGTGTCTCTTTACATATAATAACATGAGATCCTCAATACAGTCAACTTGTGATTTATTCTAGTAGAAAACAAAAGAACATAGAAAATCTATATAATTCCACATGCCCAGGATTCACCAACAATGTGGCATCTATTTCACACTAGAAGCACTCTAATATACATCCTCATAGCCTCTAGAGTTATTAAGCTACTACTTTAGACAATGCCGACAATATCAATCATTGTATTGTTGTCTTATTCCTGGATTAGTTATGTAATATATACCTACCACCATTTTTATACAAACCTAATGAATTTGATTTACCTAACATCCCTTCATCCTACAACCCCAATCTAGTGGAAACACAATATACACATGTCTCTATCCCTATATGTAACCTTTTTGTCTTTGTTTACAATCCCACAATTAATTGATGAAAACAGAACTCCTCGCTTAGCATTGATCATGGAGGAAGAATGATATTTTATGGATCCTTCCATAATATACAAATTGCATTAATCAACAAAGATTTTTCCTCCCTACCACACTTCCCCACAACTTTAACAATGTCCCTACAAGACATATCATAAACAAACAAAATAGCATCATGTTCCAAACATCCTATTAACCTCGATACAATAGACCAACTGAAGGATTCACTCGAGACTACTGCTTGTTTATCAAAATATTCCTCTTCTCCTCTGTAACCATAGAATATATAGGGATTAATTGTTTATCCAATTCCCCTGACATGATAAAAGATACCCATGCTATTGTATAATCTCTAAAATAATATACAAAGGTTCCTCCTCTTTGCACCCTATGCCTAATAATATTGAATCTTTATAGTGTGAAAAGCTTCATTTTTAATGGCGTCTATATCAAACCCGAAAGCTAGAGATCCATTAGAGAGGATCTATGTGGTGATTCGAGGAGTTTTTCATGGTACTTGACTCAAGAATATTCATTTAGGGCCTAAGGACTTGATTTTCTCCCTTGGCCATGGTACATGCCCCAAAAGCTATTTTCATTGTGAAAAATATACTAATGGTGCCCATATTATTATTCAAAGGTCAAATATTCCATACAAAGGTCAAATATGTTTATTTTGAGTACTACTTTATGAAGCTTGATCCTAAGAATATTAAAATGGGTTCTAAGAACCTTACGTTAATTCCATGACTATGGTCAAGGATGAGCACCATATGTCATGTTGATAAACTAAAAGAGCTCGGAGAGGAAGCATACCGAGAATGGTTGAAAAAAAAAACCTATTCAATTCCCACTATGTCCTGAGTCACCAATTCAAAACCTCGATAGTAAAAATACTTACTCACATGTTGGGGATGAAGAAAATTATATAGAGGTTGGTATGGATGACTTATTTCAGGATACTAAGGCCATGGAGCGAATGTTGTTAGATGCATGCCAGGAAAATCAACTAGGGGATGATGTTGATGTCATAGATACCTAATACGAAAACCTGAAATCTCCTTCCACTAGCGCTCTATTTGGTCCAGTACAAATGCTTGCAAGGTCTACCCAGCTAGGGACAATAATGTTACTATACAACTTGAAATAAATGTATGGTATGTTAGACATGTTTTGCATGACACTTTTGAGGTAACTAACCGTTAAATCCCCTAAATGTTTAACGAATCTTGTCACACAATGAAGGAATAAAAGGGTTGATTTTATTCATTCTTAATGACAATGTAAATTTCTATTTCCCACTAATTGTAGGTTATTCAAAGATAAGGTACTTCTGGGAGATAATCGCTTGCCCAATATCTATGTAGATGAAAAGGAAATGCCGAAAATGTTGGGTGTTGAGTACATATCATACCATGCATGTCTGTATGATTGTATTATATACAGAAGCAAATATGCGGAAAAAAACATATGTCCAAAATGTGGGCATGAAAAGTACCATAGATTAAAAGATAAGGCTAAGGCACATGGTCATCCTCATAATATATTGAGGAACCTACTATTAATTCCAAGGATTCAAAGGCTCTTTCATTGCAAACAATTATCCATGTTGCAGGGGTGGCATGCTTCACATAAAAGTGAGCCAGGAGTTATGTGAATCCCAACAGATTCAATAGCCATGAAGCATATAGATGATACATGGCCCGATAAATTGAAGAATAAAGTACAAAGCCTCTGATTAAGAATAACTATGGATGGAGTTAACCCGTATTCCCTCCAAAACACCAAATATTTTGTTTGTCTAGTGGTAGTGATCAATAACAATAACCCCCATGGTTTTCCGTGAAGAATGAACATCTTATGTTGGCTCTTATAGTCCCAAGTAGAATACAAGCGAAGAGAATGGATATCTACATGCAACCATTGATCAATGAATTTAAATAATTATGGGAAGGGATACATGTATATGATGTATCAAAACCCATCCCAATGGAGAGGTCTTTTACACTGTATGGAATATGTGCATACACCACACATGATTATCCAACACTAGGAGTTTTCTCTGGTAAGCATGTTTATCAATTTGTTTATATATGAATTTTTTTTTGGCATACTTTATTTGGTGCAACTATATGTTTGACACTAACATGCTATGTATATGTTAACATCACACATATTGTAATAAATGGTATCATGGATGTAAATTTGTGGACCTTCTATAAATACTAGGTGGTCCAATGACCTACAAAATTCGTTGTACGACTGTTTGAGGGTATTCATCCTAGAAGACCACCCTTATATATGAGATTCATATGCTTTCAATGGAAGGCCATAGAGAACCCGAAGACTTGAAACAATGACACCGACATATTGGAATAAAGCATATAAAATAGAGAAGGAGAATGGAATGGCATAATTCTTTGATTCAAATGGGGAACCTTTGTTCAATGATCCTGAATTTTTTGAAACCTGTGTTGAGAAAATTCCCATTGGGATGAAAATAAAAATTATATTTTATGATCTTCCATATTGGGAGCATCTTAATATTGGCAACTTACTAGATCCCATGCATATATTAAAAAATGTTTTATCTTATTTATGGAGGCACATATCATGGAATAAAAGTGACACAATGGTTGTCAGGAGAGATCTTATTGCTTCAAATACTAAAAAGAGGGATTGGCCAAGAAACAAAACTAGAGGAGAATTTGGTCCCTCTTGGTCTTTTAAATAAGGTGATGTCCCATAGATTTTTAAGAAAGATGACCTTTCTATGGAAAATAATGTTATATTGGGTGTGAAGGCACCTTCTTTATATGGGTTGACTGTATAACATTGCTTCATTAAAGAAATGAATATTTCGAGGTTGAAATCACATGACCGTATGAACCTTCTAAGCGTATGTATGTTGAATACATGATTCTTCTAGTTCTATATTGATGTCGGTAAAAATATGTTCTCCACTCACAAATTTATGGAAATTAATGATGTGTGTGTCTACTTTGTAATGCCATTATCCTTTGCATGTTCTTGGTTGTGTGAACCATGACCCCCCCCAAGACCTATGATGTGCCATATTTAAATTATGTGCATTTGTACGTTAGATCACATCAAGGAAGGTTCATATGGATAGCATTCCATCGTTGCACTGAGAGATAGCTGAGATTGTTTATATATTTGAGAAGGAACTTCCCACGAGTTTTATGGACTTGTAAGTCCATCTTCTAATTCACCTACCTCATGAGGTTGAATTAGCTGGGGTATTCTCATGTCATTGGATGTTCTTCTTAGAGAGGTACACGAAAATTTTGAAGGGGCTTGCTTGACATAGGAAAAAACCAGAGGGATTTATGGTAGAGGGGTACATAGTATACGAGTCAATCTATTCTGACAATGAGGACATCAAGAAAATTGATGAAACTGAAGGGCCAGTCGTTTGGGACGACCATCAAAATGAGGACAAAAGGGAAGGGGAGCTACTCCAAAGGAATGGAAAATGGTGCTTTACAAAGAGTAAGTCATTTATATTTTTTCAATTTAGTACAGAGAAATTGTTTACAATAAAGTTGATAATAAATGTTTCATCCCATAATATTTGTTTTGAATTCTTTTAATATACATAAGAAAATTTAGAAATTTTGATGCCATCAATAAATTCATTCTTTAAGTTGATAATACACATTTTATCTCATGCTATTCCTTTTGAATTTTTTTATACTTTAGTGATTTTTTAAATGGTTTCCATCAATAAATTTGTTCTTTACAACATGGAGCCAACACGACCATGGGTCATGCTATATGAAGAGAAAAGAAGGAAATGGGATAGTGACAGGAAAACATTTATATGGTTGAATGGTAGAAGCATGACTTATCTTGATCATTTAAAAGAAAATAAGCCAAAAATATGTCCCAATAGTTGGGTGGTTGACCAGATACAAGAGAAATATGCAGTGTCCAGTCGTAACCCACGTGGAGCATATCTTGATGCACTTAACATATGGATCATGTGAATCAACTCTGTAATAATCTCTTTGAGTACCACATTCTATTTATAATATTGCACATTTGGATTGTAACCTGTATTATGTTTTTATTAATGCTTTGGTTATTAGACATATGGCATCGCCATTTGTTCACATTTTTACAGGTGCATTTCTTCCCATCTATGTGGGAATTAGGAAATCATTTTCGTATTGAGTATGCTGATGAAGGCCACATCACACAATATTGTGTAGTGGAGGTTGAGTTTGACCAATCTAGTCGTGCTAGCCACCATGATGAAAACTTGATAGAGGGGATATTAGGTGACATTGGAAAGATACAAGAGATCATGCAAGTGGACTTTTCATCATTTCAATGTGTTATTTTTTATTTCCAATGGTGGCATACCTTCAATCGAAGAATTGTAAAGGAAGAACGTGATAGTGGGTTAATATGTATTAACTCTAAAAAAAGTGGGTTGAAAGTAAGGAGACTTATGTTTTCCCAAAACGTTGCAACGAAGTGTTTTCTTACACATATGTGTTGGATGGAGATTGGTGGTTCCTACTGAGACATGATCTGAGATCTAAACATGTTTTTGAGAAAAAACAATGTTACAATGCAAAACGAGAAAGATAATCTGGGTGATGGAAATGAAGAATCATTTCATGTAAATGATTTGTTTGGACATTTATATTGTGGATGTGTCATTTTATCACTACTACATATTGGAAAAATTGTGATGACTACTTGCGACGAAAGTACTCTTTCGTCGCAAAATTCAAGAGAAAAAGTTCAATTTTTCAATTTTGATCTAAATCCACCCCGTATTCGTCGCTTTATCGACGGACACAAACTATCGTCGGTTTTGTGATGATAGTCAAGATGATGGACTAATGTCTCAATTTCGACAAACTTGTGTTTTTGTCGCCAGAGAGACGCTCACTTTTGATTGTTATGACGTTCGTCGCAAGCGCGACGAATATACCGTTATAACTGTTCCTGTCTTCGGCGAAGTGACCTAAATATAAAAAATAAATAGGTAAAAAAAAGAAATATTTAGGTCACGTTCGTCACAATTGCAACGATGGTGACCTAAATTGACCTATAAATATTTGATGATTTAAACATGTTGCGAAAATATTTCTATAACAACGATGGTTCTGAAAGGGTATTTTTGTGCGGAAGAATGTCGCAGAATATAGTTAGAGGTGGGGAAAAAAGTAAAGCGGGTGAAAAGGGTGATGG
Organism: Picea sitchensis; assembly: GCA_010110895.2. Lineage (NCBI taxonomy): Eukaryota > Viridiplantae > Streptophyta > Pinopsida > Pinales > Pinaceae > Picea > Picea sitchensis. The sequence goes on from SNQJ01S0070793.1 coordinate 14,306, forward strand.
TAGATGTTATTTCCCTTGCCAAAAATGTTGCCTCATACGTCCCGTAAGAATTTTAATAACAATAGCTACAACACATTGTAGGAAATATGGGCACATTGATGGTGGATCTAATGAATATTGTCCCATGGTAATTAACTATATATTCATTATCTTTTTTTATTATGGTAATTAACTATATATTCGTTATCTTTTTTTATTTTGTCAATTTTATATAAAATTATATATATGTGTATATATTGTTTGAATGTTTGTTATAGTATACACTAATTTTGCATGATTGTTTCTATTATAAAGTTAGAGTTTCCCTCTAACTTTCCATAGAATATTGCACCAAGTATTAGTAGAAATTATGTTGTACAAGTTGAGAAACATCATGACCAAGAAAATGAGGATCTCATGGAAGAAGATGATGGGACAAATCAAGTTAATGATCCCATGGAAGAAGATGATGGGACAAATCAAATGATCCAAGATTTGTTTTCCCAGCCGAATGAGGATGGGGACAATGCTGATATTTATGGTGAACCTCTATTAGAAAAGGAAAATAAACGACTTTATGAAGGATCAAGAACAAACATTCTCTCCGCTACATTGCTACTAGTGAACTTAAAGGTTATGAATAATTTTTCAAACACTTGTATGAAACAGATCCTAAGGTATGTAATATGTTTCATCTCATATTATACATAAATGTTGATTTTTTTCTATTTGTTTTTAGTGTTAATTAATGTGTAAAATAACAATGCAACTTTTATGATTAATATTCTTACATTAACTAGTTATTTGTTATGTTGTAGATTGTTAGGTGAATTTTTGTTACCATCGTCAAATATTTAGCCTCGCACATATCGAGGTTTGGATGCCATTATGAAAGACATTGGAATGGATTATCAAACTATAGATGCATGTCCTAATGAACATATTATATATTATGCACAACATGCTTCGAAAACAGAATGTCCGCAATGTCTTATTAGTAGATATCGAATCGATCAAGTGAAAAAAAGGGTGCCTCGAAAGGTTCTTCGTCATATTCCCATAATTCCACGTTTGCAACGATTGTTCAGGTGTGAAA